>CAMAOC010000055.1:0-219984 GCA_945859555.1 Megachile ligniseca
GAATAATAATAACAGTTATAGCGATAATAATAATAATAATAAAGATAATAATAATAGTTATATGGAGAAAGACAAGAGTAATACGGATAGCAACAATAGTAATAAGAATAATAATAACAGTTATAGCGATAATAATAATAGTAACAAGAATAATAATAACAGTTATAGCGATAATAATAATAATAATAATAATAATAATAAGGATAATAATAGTAGTTATAAGGATAAAGCCAAGAGGAATACGGTTAATAGCAATAGTAATAAGAATAATAATAACATTTATAACGATAATAATAATAATAATAAGGATAATAATAATAGTTATAAGGAGAAAGACAAGAGGAATAGGGATAATAATAATAGTAACAAGAATAATAGTAACAGTTATAGCGATAATAATAATAATAATAAGGATAATAATAATAGTTATAAGGATAAATACAAGAGGAATAGGGATAATAGTAATAGTAATAAGATAATAATAACAGTTATAGCGGTAATAATAATAGTATTAAGGATAAAGACAAGAGTAATAGGGATAGCAACAATGGAATAACCACAATAATAACAGTTATAGCGATAATAATAATAGTATTAAGGATAATAATAACAGTTATAGCGATAATAATAATAGTAATAAGGATAATAATAATAGTTATAAGGATAAAGACAAGGCCAATAGGGATAATAATAATAGTAATAAGAATAATAATAACAGTTATTAGCGATAATAATAATAGTTATAAGGGTAAAGACAAGAGTAATAGGGATAGTAACAATAGAATAACCATAATAATAACAGTTATAGCGATAATAATAATACTATTAAGGATAATAATAGCAGTTATAGCGATAATAATAATAGTTATAAGGATAAATACAAGAGGAATAGGGATAATAGTAATAGTAATAAGAATAATAATATCAGTTATAGCGATAATAATAATAGTTATAAGGAGAAAGGCAAGAGTAATACGGATAGTAACAATAGAACAACCACAATAACAACAGTTATAGCGATAACAATAATAGTAATAAGTATAATAATAACAGTTATAGCGATAATAATAATAATAATAATAAGGATAATAATAATAGTTATATGGAGAAAGACAAGAGGAATAGGGATAATAATAATAGTAACAAGAATAATAGTAACAGTTATAGCGATAATAATAATAATAATAAGGATAATAATAATAGTTACAAGGATAAATACAAGAGGAATAGGGATAATAGTAATAGTAATAAGAATAATAATATCAGTTATAGCGATAATAATAATAGTTATAAGGAGAAAGGCAAGAGTAATACGGATAGTAACAATAGAACAACCACAATAACAACAGTTATAGCGATAACAATAATAGTAATAAGGATAATAATAACAGTTATAGCGATAATAATAATAATAATAATAAGGATAATAATAATAGTTATAAGGATAAAGACAAGAGGAATACGGTTAATAGTAATAGTAATAAGAATAATAATAACTGTTAAAGCGATAATAATAATAATAATAAGGATAATAATAATAGTTATAAGGAGAAAGACAAGAGGAATAGGGAGAATAATAATAGTAACAAGAATAATAATAACAGTTATAGCGATAATAATAATAGTATTGAGGATAATAATAACAGTTATAGCGATAATAATAATAGTTATAAGGAGAAAGACAAGAGGAATAGGGATAATAATAATAATAGTAACAAGAATAATAATAACAGTTATAGCGATAATAATAATAGTAACAAGAATAATAATAACAGTTATAGCGATAATAATAATAATAATAATAAGTATAATAATAATAGTTATAAGGATAAAGACAACAGGAATAGGGATAATAAAAATAGTATCAAGAATAATAACAACAGTTATAGCGATAATAATAATAATAATAAGGAAAATAATAATAGTTATAAGGATAAATACAGGCCAATAGGGATAATAATAATAGTAATAAGAATAATAATAACAGTTATAGCGGTAATAATAATAGTATTAAGGATAAAGACAAGAGTAATAGGGATAGTAACAATAGAATAACCACAATAATAACAGTTATAGCGATAATAATAATAGTATTAAGGATAATAATAACAGTTATAGCGATAATAATAATAGTAACAATAATAATAACAACAGTTATAGCGATAATAATAATAGTAACATGAATAATAATAACAGTTATAGCGATAATAATAATAATAATAAGGATAATAATAATAGTTATATGGAGAAAGACAAGAGGAATAGGGATAATAATAATAGTAACAAGAATAATAGTAACAGTTATAGCGATAATAATAATAATAATAAGGATAATAATAATAGTTATAAGGATAAATACAAGAGGAATAGGGATAATAGTAATAGTAATAAGAATAATAATATCAGTTATAGCGATAATAATAATAGTTATAAGGAGAAAGGCAAGAGTAATACGGATAGTAACAATAGAACAACCACAATAACAACAGTTATAGCGATAACAATAATAGTAATAAGGATAATAATAACAGTTATAGCGATAATAATAATAATAATAATAAGGATAATAATAATAGTTATAAGGATAAAGACAAGAGGAATACGGTTAATAGTAATAGTAATAAGAATAATAATAACTGTTAAAGCGATAATAATAATAATAATAAGGATAATAATAATAGTTATAAGGAGAAAGACAAGAGGAATAGGGAGAATAATAATAGTAACAAGAATAATAATAACAGTTATAGCGATAATAATAATAGTATTGAGGATAATAATAACAGTTATAGCGATAATAATAATAGTTATAAGGAGAAAGACAAGAGGAATAGGGATAATAATAATAATAGTAACAAGAATAATAATAACAGTTATAGCGATAATAATAATAGTAACAAGAATAATAATAACAGTTATAGCGATAATAATAATAATAATAATAAGTATAATAATAATAGTTATAAGGATAAAGACAACAGGAATAGGGATAATAAAAATAGTATCAAGAATAATAACAACAGTTATAGCGATAATAATAATAATAATAAGGAAAATAATAATAGTTATAAGGATAAATACAGGCCAATAGGGATAATAATAATAGTAATAAGAATAATAATAACAGTTATAGCGGTAATAATAATAGTATTAAGGATAAAGACAAGAGTAATAGGGATAGTAACAATAGAATAACCACAATAATAACAGTTATAGCGATAATAATAATAGTATTAAGGATAATAATAACAGTTATAGCGATAATAATAATAGTAACAAGAATAATAATAACAGTTATAGCGATAATAATAATAATAATAAAGATAATAATAATAGTTATATGGAGAAAGACAAGAGTAATACGGATAGCAACAATAGTAATAAGAATAATAATAACAGTTATAGCGATAATAATAATAGTAACAAGAATAATAATAACAGTTATAGCGATAATAATAATAATAATAATAATAATAATAAGGATAATAATAGTAGTTATAAGGATAAAGCCAAGAGGAATACGGTTAATAGCAATAGTAATAAGAATAATAATAACATTTATAACGATAATAATAATAATAATAAGGATAATAATAATAGTTATAAGGAGAAAGACAAGAGGAATAGGGATAATAATAATAGTAACAAGAATAATAGTAACAGTTATAGCGATAATAATAATAATAATAAGGATAATAATAATAGTTATAAGGATAAATACAAGAGGAATAGGGATAATAGTAATAGTAATAAGATAATAATAACAGTTATAGCGGTAATAATAATAGTATTAAGGATAAAGACAAGAGTAATAGGGATAGCAACAATGGAATAACCACAATAATAACAGTTATAGCGATAATAATAATAGTATTAAGGATAATAATAACAGTTATAGCGATAATAATAATAGTAATAAGGATAATAATAATAGTTATAAGGATAAAGACAAGGCCAATAGGGATAATAATAATAGTAATAAGAATAATAATAACAGTTATTAGCGATAATAATAATAGTTATAAGGGTAAAGACAAGAGTAATAGGGATAGTAACAATAGAATAACCATAATAATAACAGTTATAGCGATAATAATAATACTATTAAGGATAATAATAGCAGTTATAGCGATAATAATAATAGTTATAAGGATAAATACAAGAGGAATAGGGATAATAGTAATAGTAATAAGAATAATAATATCAGTTATAGCGATAATAATAATAGTTATAAGGAGAAAGGCAAGAGTAATACGGATAGTAACAATAGAACAACCACAATAACAACAGTTATAGCGATAACAATAATAGTAATAAGTATAATAATAACAGTTATAGCGATAATAATAATAATAATAATAAGGATAATAATAATAGTTATATGGAGAAAGACAAGAGGAATAGGGATAATAATAATAGTAACAAGAATAATAGTAACAGTTATAGCGATAATAATAATAATAATAAGGATAATAATAATAGTTATAAGGATAAATACAAGAGGAATAGGGATAATAGTAATAGTAATAAGAATAATAATATCAGTTATAGCGATAATAATAATAGTTATAAGGAGAAAGGCAAGAGTAATACGGATAGTAACAATAGAACAACCACAATAACAACAGTTATAGCGATAACAATAATAGTAATAAGGATAATAATAACAGTTATAGCGATAATAATAATAATAATAATAAGGATAATAATAATAGTTATAAGGATAAAGACAAGAGGAATACGGTTAATAGTAATAGTAATAAGAATAATAATAACTGTTAAAGCGATAATAATAATAATAATAAGGATAATAATAATAGTTATAAGGAGAAAGACAAGAGGAATAGGGAGAATAATAATAGTAACAAGAATAATAATAACAGTTATAGCGATAATAATAATAGTATTGAGGATAATAATAACAGTTATAGCGATAATAATAATAGTTATAAGGAGAAAGACAAGAGGAATAGGGATAATAATAATAATAGTAACAAGAATAATAATAACAGTTATAGCGATAATAATAATAGTAACAAGAATAATAATAACAGTTATAGCGATAATAATAATAATAATAATAAGTATAATAATAATAGTTATAAGGATAAAGACAACAGGAATAGGGATAATAAAAATAGTATCAAGAATAATAACAACAGTTATAGCGATAATAATAATAATAATAAGGAAAATAATAATAGTTATAAGGATAAATACAGGCCAATAGGGATAATAATAATAGTAATAAGAATAATAATAACAGTTATAGCGGTAATAATAATAGTATTAAGGATAAAGACAAGAGTAATAGGGATAGTAACAATAGAATAACCACAATAATAACAGTTATAGCGATAATAATAATAGTATTAAGGATAATAATAACAGTTATAGCGGTAATAATAATAGTAACAATAATAATAACAACAGTTATAGCGATAATAATAATAGTAACATGAATAATAATAACAGTTATAGCGATAATAATAATAATAATAAGGATAATAATAATAGTTATATGGAGAAAGACAAGAGGAATAGGGATAATAATAATAGTAACAAGAATAATAGTAACAGTTATAGCGATAATAATAATAATAATAAGGATAATAATAATAGTTATAAGGATAAATACAAGAGGAATAGGGATAATAGTAATAGTAATAAGAATAATAATATCAGTTATAGCGATAATAATAATAGTTATAAGGAGAAAGGCAAGAGTAATACGGATAGTAACAATAGAACAACCACAATAACAACAGTTATAGCGATAACAATAATAGTAATAAGGATAATAATAACAGTTATAGCGATAATAATAATAATAATAATAAGGATAATAATAATAGTTATAAGGATAAAGACAAGAGGAATACGGTTAATAGTAATAGTAATAAGAATAATAATAACTGTTAAAGCGATAATAATAATAATAATAAGGATAATAATAATAGTTATAAGGAGAAAGACAAGAGGAATAGGGAGAATAATAATAGTAACAAGAATAATAATAACAGTTATAGCGATAATAATAATAGTATTGAGGATAATAATAACAGTTATAGCGATAATAATAATAGTTATAAGGAGAAAGACAAGAGGAATAGGGATAATAATAATAATAGTAACAAGAATAATAATAACAGTTATAGCGATAATAATAATAGTAACAAGAATAATAATAACAGTTATAGCGATAATAATAATAATAATAATAAGTATAATAATAATAGTTATAAGGATAAAGACAACAGGAATAGGGATAATAAAAATAGTATCAAGAATAATAACAACAGTTATAGCGATAATAATAATAATAATAAGGAAAATAATAATAGTTATAAGGATAAATACAGGCCAATAGGGATAATAATAATAGTAATAAGAATAATAATAACAGTTATAGCGGTAATAATAATAGTATTAAGGATAAAGACAAGAGTAATAGGGATAGTAACAATAGAATAACCACAATAATAACAGTTATAGCGATAATAATAATAGTATTAAGGATAATAATAACAGTTATAGCGATAATAATAATAGTAACAAGAATAATAATAACAGTTATAGCGATAATAATAATAATAATAAAGATAATAATAATAGTTATATGGAGAAAGACAAGAGTAATACGGATAGCAACAATAGTAATAAGAATAATAATAACAGTTATAGCGATAATAATAATAGTAACAAGAATAATAATAACAGTTATAGCGATAATAATAATAATAATAATAATAATAATAAGGATAATAATAGTAGTTATAAGGATAAAGCCAAGAGGAATACGGTTAATAGCAATAGTAATAAGAATAATAATAACATTTATAACGATAATAATAATAATAATAAGGATAATAATAATAGTTATAAGGAGAAAGACAAGAGGAATAGGGATAATAATAATAGTAACAAGAATAATAGTAACAGTTATAGCGATAATAATAATAATAATAAGGATAATAATAATAGTTATAAGGATAAATACAAGAGGAATAGGGATAATAGTAATAGTAATAAGATAATAATAACAGTTATAGCGGTAATAATAATAGTATTAAGGATAAAGACAAGAGTAATAGGGATAGCAACAATGGAATAACCACAATAATAACAGTTATAGCGATAATAATAATAGTATTAAGGATAATAATAACAGTTATAGCGATAATAATAATAGTAATAAGGATAATAATAATAGTTATAAGGATAAAGACAAGGCCAATAGGGATAATAATAATAGTAATAAGAATAATAATAACAGTTATTAGCGATAATAATAATAGTTATAAGGGTAAAGACAAGAGTAATAGGGATAGTAACAATAGAATAACCATAATAATAACAGTTATAGCGATAATAATAATACTATTAAGGATAATAATAGCAGTTATAGCGATAATAATAATACTATTAAGGATAATAATAGCAGTTATAGCGATAATAATAATAGTTATAAGGATAAATACAAGAGGAATAGGGATAATAGTAATAGTAATAAGAATAATAATATCAGTTATAGCGATAATAATAATAGTTATAAGGAGAAAGGCAAGAGTAATACGGATAGTAACAATAGAACAACCACAATAACAACAGTTATAGCGATAACAATAATAGTAATAAGTATAATAATAACAGTTATAGCGATAATAATAATAATAATAATAAGGATAATAATAATAGTTATAAGGATAAAGACAAGAGGAATACGGTTAATAGTAATAGTAATAAGAATAATAATAACTGTTAAAGCGATAATAATAATAATAATAAGGATAATAATAATAGTTATAAGGAGAAAGACAAGAGGAATAGGGATAATAATAATAGTAACAAGAATAATAATAACAGTTATAGCGATAATAATAATAGTATTGAGGATAATAATAACAGTTATAGCGATAATAATAATAGTATTAAGGATAACAATAACAGTTATAGCGATAATAATAATAGTTATAAGGAGAAAGACAAGAGGAATAGGGATAATAATAATAATAGTAACAAGAATAATAATAACAGTTATAGCGATAATAATAATAGTAACAAGAATAATAATAACAGTTATAGCGATAATAATAATAATAATAATAAGTATAATAATAATAGTTATAAGGATAAAGACAACAGGAATAGGGATAATAAAAATAGTATCAAGAATAATAACAACAGTTATAGCGATAATAATAATAATAATAAGGAAAATAATAATAGTTATAAGGATAAATACAGGCCAATAGGGATAATAATAATAGTAATAAGAATAATAATAACAGTTATAGCGGTAATAATAATAGTATTAAGGATAAAGACAAGAGTAATAGGGATAGTAACAATAGAATAACCACAATAATAACAGTTATAGCGATAATAATAATAGTATTAAGGATAATAGTAACAGTTATAGCGATAATAATAATAGTAATAAGGATAATAATAATAGTTATAAGGATAAAGACAAGGCCAATAGGGATAATAATAATAGTAATAAGAATAATAATAACAGTTATTAGCGATAATAATAATAGTTATAAGGATAAAGACAAGAGTAATAGGGATAGTAACAATAGAATAACCATAATAATAACAGTTATAGCGATAATAATAATACTATTAAGGATAATAATAACAGTTATAGCGATAATAATAATACTATTAAGGATAATAATAGCAGTTATAGCGATAATAATAATAGTAATAAGGATAATAGTAATAGTTATAAGGATAAAGACAAGGGCAATAGCGATAATAATAATAGTAATAACAATAATAATAACAGTTGTAGCGATAATAATAATAGTTATACGGATAATAATAATAGTTATAAGGAGAAAGACAAGAGTAATACGGATAGTAACAATAGTTATAAGGAGAAAGACAAGAGGAATAGGGATAATAATAATAGTAACAAGAATAATAATAACAGTTATAGCGATAATAATAATAGTATTAAGGATAATAATAACAGTTATAGCGATAATAATAATAGTTATAAGGAGAAAGACAAGAGGAATAGGGATAATAAGAATAGTAACAATAATAATAACAACAGTTATAGCGATAATAATAATAGTAACAAGAATAATAATAACAGTTATAGCGATAATAATAATAATAATAAAGATAATAATAATAGTTATATGGAGAAAGACAAGAGTAATACGGATAGCAACAATAGTAATAAGAATAATAATAACAGTTATAGCGATAATAATAATAGTAACAAGAATAATAATAACAGTTATAGCGATAATAATAATAATAATAATAAGGATAATAATAGTAGTTACAAGGATAAAGACAAGAGGAATACGGTTAATAGTAATAGTAATAAGAATAATAATAACTGTTAAAGCGATAATAATAATAATAATAAGGATAATAATAATAGTTATAAGGAGAAAGACAAGAGGAATAGGGATAATAATAATAGTAACAAGAATAATAATAACAGTTATAGCGATAATAATAATAGTATTGAGGATAATAATAACAGTTATAGCGATAATAATAATAGTATTAAGGATAATAATAACAGTTATAGCGATAATAATAATAATAATAATAAGGATAATAATAGTAGTTACAAGGATAAAGACAAGAGGAATACGGTTAATAGTAATAGTAATAAGAATAATAATAACTGTTAAAGCGATAATAATAATAATAATAAGGATAATAATAATAGTTATAAGGAGAAAGACAAGAGGAATAGGGATAATAATAATAATAGTAACAAGAATAATAATAACAGTTATAGCGATAATAATAATAGTAACAAGAATAATAATAACAGTTATAGCGATAATAATAATAATAATAATAAGTATAATAATAATAGTTATAAGGATAAAGACAACAGGAATAGGGATAATAAAAATAGTATCAAGAATAATAACAACAGTTATAGCGATAATAATAATAATAATAAGGAAAATAATAATAGTTATAAGGATAAATACAGGCCAATAGGGATAATAATAATAGTAATAAGAATAATAATAACAGTTATAGCGGTAATAATAATAGTATTAAGGATAAAGACAAGAGTAATAGGGATAGTAACAATAGAATAACCATAATAATAACAGTTATAGCGATAATAATAATACTATTAAGGATAATAATAACAGTTATAGCGATAATAATAATACTATTAAGGATAATAATAGCAGTTATAGCGATAATAATAATAGTAATAAGGATAATAGTAATAGTTATAAGGATAAAGACAAGGGCAATAGCGATAATAATAATAGTAATAACAATAATAATAACAGTTGTAGCGATAATAATAATAGTTATATGGATAATAATAATAGTTATAAGGAGAAAGACAAGAGTAATACGGATAGTAACAATAGTTATAAGGAGAAAGACAAGAGGAATAGGGATAATAATAATAGTAACAAGAATAATAATAACAGTTATAGCGATAATAATAATAGTATTAAGGATAATAATAACAGTTATAGCGATAATAATAATAGTAACAAGAATAATAATAACAGTTATAGCGATAATAATAATAATAATAAAGATAATAATAATAGTTATATGGAGAAAGACAAGAGTAATACGGATAGCAACAATAGTAATAAGAATAATAATAACAGTTATAGCGATAATAATAATAGTTATAAGGGTAAAGACAAGAGTAATAGGGATAGTAACAATAGAATAACCATAATAATAACAGTTATAGCGATAATAATAATACTATTAAGGATAATAATAGCAGTTATAGCGATAATAATAATAGTTATAAGGATAAATACAAGAGGAATAGGGATAATAGTAATAGTAATAAGAATAATAATATCAGTTATAGCGATAATAATAATAGTTATAAGGAGAAAGGCAAGAGTAATACGGATAGTAACAATAGAACAACCACAATAACAACAGTTATAGCGATAACAATAATAGTAATAAGTATAATAATAACAGTTATAGCGATAATAATAATAATAATAATAAGGATAATAATAATAGTTATAAGGATAAAGACAAGAGGAATACGGTTAATAGTAATAGTAATAAGAATAATAATAACTGTTAAAGCGATAATAATAATAATAATAAGGATAATAATAATAGTTATAAGGAGAAAGACAAGAGGAATAGGGATAATAATAATAGTAACAAGAATAATAATAACAGTTATAGCGATAATAATAATAGTATTAAGGATAACAATAACAGTTATAGCGATAATAATAATAGTTATAAGGAGAAAGACAAGAGGAATAGGGATAATAATAATAATAGTAACAAGAATAATAATAACAGTTATAGCGATAATAATAATAGTAACAAGAATAATAATAACAGTTATAGCGATAATAATAATAATAATAATAAGTATAATAATAATAGTTATAAGGATAAAGACAACAGGAATAGGGATAATAAAAATAGTATCAAGAATAATAACAACAGTTATAGCGATAATAATAATAATAATAAGGAAAATAATAATAGTTATAAGGATAAATACAGGCCAATAGGGATAATAATAATAGTAATAAGAATAATAATAACAGTTATAGCGGTAATAATAATAGTATTAAGGATAAAGACAAGAGTAATAGGGATAGTAACAATAGAATAACCACAATAATAACAGTTATAGCGATAATAATAATAGTATTAAGGATAATAGTAACAGTTATAGCGATAATAATAATAGTAATAAGGATAATAATAATAGTTATAAGGATAAAGACAAGGCCAATAGGGATAATAATAATAGTAATAAGAATAATAATAACAGTTATTAGCGATAATAATAATAGTTATAAGGATAAAGACAAGAGTAATAGGGATAGTAACAATAGAATAACCATAATAATAACAGTTATAGCGATAATAATAATACTATTAAGGATAATAATAACAGTTATAGCGATAATAATAATACTATTAAGGATAATAATAGCAGTTATAGCGATAATAATAATAGTAATAAGGATAATAGTAATAGTTATAAGGATAAAGACAAGGGCAATAGCGATAATAATAATAGTAATAACAATAATAATAACAGTTGTAGCGATAATAATAATAGTTATACGGATAATAATAATAGTTATAAGGAGAAAGACAAGAGTAATACGGATAGTAACAATAGTTATAAGGAGAAAGACAAGAGGAATAGGGATAATAATAATAGTAACAAGAATAATAATAACAGTTATAGCGATAATAATAATAGTATTAAGGATAATAATAACAGTTATAGCGATAATAATAATAGTTATAAGGAGAAAGACAAGAGGAATAGGGATAATAAGAATAGTAACAATAATAATAACAACAGTTATAGCGATAATAATAATAGTAACAAGAATAATAATAACAGTTATAGCGATAATAATAATAATAATAAAGATAATAATAATAGTTATATGGAGAAAGACAAGAGTAATACGGATAGCAACAATAGTAATAAGAATAATAATAACAGTTATAGCGATAATAATAATAGTAACAAGAATAATAATAACAGTTATAGCGATAATAATAATAATAATAATAAGGATAATAATAGTAGTTACAAGGATAAAGACAAGAGGAATACGGTTAATAGTAATAGTAATAAGAATAATAATAACTGTTAAAGCGATAATAATAATAATAATAAGGATAATAATAATAGTTATAAGGAGAAAGACAAGAGGAATAGGGATAATAATAATAGTAACAAGAATAATAATAACAGTTATAGCGATAATAATAATAGTATTGAGGATAATAATAACAGTTATAGCGATAATAATAATAGTATTAAGGATAATAATAACAGTTATAGCGATAATAATAATAATAATAATAAGGATAATAATAGTAGTTACAAGGATAAAGGCAAGAGGAATACGGTTAATAGTAATAGTAATAAGAATAATAATAACTGTTAAAGCGATAATAATAATAATAATAAGGATAATAATAATAGTTATAAGGAGAAAGACAAGAGGAATAGGGATAATAATAATAATAGTAACAAGAATAATAATAACAGTTATAGCGATAATAATAATAGTAACAAGAATAATAATAACAGTTATAGCGATAATAATAATAATAATAATAAGTATAATAATAATAGTTATAAGGATAAAGACAACAGGAATAGGGATAATAAAAATAGTATCAAGAATAATAACAACAGTTATAGCGATAATAATAATAATAATAAGGAAAATAATAATAGTTATAAGGATAAATACAGGCCAATAGGGATAATAATAATAGTAATAAGAATAATAATAACAGTTATAGCGGTAATAATAATAGTATTAAGGATAAAGACAAGAGTAATAGGGATAGTAACAATAGAATAACCACAATAATAACAGTTATAGCGATAATAATAATAGTATTAAGGATAATAGTAACAGTTATAGCGATAATAATAATAGTAATAAGGATAATAATAATAGTTATAAGGATAAAGACAAGGCCAATAGGGATAATAATAATAGTAATAAGAATAATAATAACAGTTATTAGCGATAATAATAATACTATTAAGGATAATAATAATAGTTATAGCGATAATAATAACACTATTAAGGATAATAATAGCAGTTATAGCGATAATAATAATAGTAATAAGGATAATAGTAATAGTTATAAGGATAAAGACAAGGGCAATAGCGATAATAATAATAGTAATAACAATAATAATAACAGTTGTAGCGATAATAATAATAGTTATATGGATAATAATAATAGTTATAAGGAGAAAGACAAGAGTAATACGGATAGTAACAATAGTTATAAGGAGAAAGACAAGAGGAATAGGGATAATAATAATAGTAACAAGAATAATAATAACAGTTATAGCGATAATAATAATAGTATTGAGGATAATAATAACAGTTATAGCGATAATAATAATAGTATTAAGGATAATAATAACAGTTATAGCGATAATAATAATAGTTATAAGGAGAAAGACAAGAGGAATAGGGATAATAGTAATAATAGTAACAAGAATAATAATAACAGTTATAGCGATAATAATAATAGTAACAAGAATAATAATAACAGTTATAGCGATAATAATAATAATAATAATAAGTATAATAATAATAGTTATAAGGATAAAGACAACAGGAATAGGGATAATAAAAATAGTATCAAGAATAATAACAACAGTTATAGCGATAATAATAATAATAATAAGGAAAATAATAATAGTTATAAGGATAAATACAGGCCAATAGGGATAATAATAATAGTAATAAGAATAATAATAACAGTTATAGCGGTAATAATAATAGTATTAAGGATAAAGACAAGAGTAATAGGGATAGTAACAATAGAATAACCACAATAATAACAGTTATAGCGATAATAATAATAGTATTAAGGATAATAGTAACATTTATAGCGATAATAATAATAGTAATAAGGATAATAATAATAGTTATAAGGATAAAGACAAATCCAATAGGGATAATAATAATAGTAATAAGAATAATAATAACAGTTATTAGCGATAATAATAATAGTTATAAGGATAAAGACAAGAGTAATAGGGATAGTAACAATAGAATAACCACAATAACAACAGTTATAGCGATAACAATAATAGTAATAAGGATAATAATAACAGTTATAGCGATAATAATAATAATAATAATAAGGATAATAATAATAGTTATAAGGATAAAGACAAGAGGAATACGGTTAATAGTAATAGTAATAAGAATAATAATAACTGTTAAAGCGATAATAATAATAATAATAAGGATAATAATAATAGTTATAAGGAGAAAGACAAGAGGAATAGGGATAATAATAATAGAAACAAGAATAATAATAACAGTTATAGCGATAATAATAATAGTATTGAGGATAATAATAACAGTTATAGCGATAATAATAATAGTATTAAGGATAATAATAACAGTTATAGCGATAATAATAATAGTTATAAGGAGAAAGACAAGAGGAATAGGGATAATAATAATAATAGTAACAAGAATAATAATAACAGTTATAGCGATAATAATAATAGTAACAAGAATAATAATAACAGTTATAGCGATAATAATAATAATAATAATAAGTATAATAATAATAGTTATAAGGATAAAGACAACAGGAATAGGGATAATAAAAATAGTATCAAGAATAATAACAACAGTTATAGCGATAATAATAATAATAATAAGGAAAATAATAATAGTTATAAGGATAAATACAGGCCAATAGGGATAATAATAATAGTAATAAGAATAATAATAACAGTTATAGCGGTAATAATAATAGTATTAAGGATAAAGACAAGAGTAATAGGGATAGTAACAATAGAATAACCACAATAATAACAGTTATAGCGATAATAATAATAGTATTAAGGATAATAGTAACAGTTATAGCGATAATAATAATAGTAATAAGGATAATAATAATAGATATAAGGATAAAGACAAGGCCAATAGGGATAATAATAATAGTAATAAGAATAATAATAACAGTTATTAGCGATAATAATAATAGTTATAAGGATAAAGACAAGAGTAATAGGGATAGTAACAATAGAATAACCATAATAATAACAGTTATAGCGATAATAATAATACTATTAAGGATAATAATAACAGTTATAGCGATAATAATAATACTATTAAGGATAATAATAGCAGTTATAGCGATAATAATAATAGTAATAAGGATAATAGTAATAGTTATAAGGATAAAGACAAGGGCAATAGCGATAATAATAATAGTAATAACAATAATAATAACAGTTGTAGCGATAATAATAATAGTTATATGGATAATAATAATAGTTATAAGGAGAAAGACAAGAGTAATACGGATAGTAACAATAGTTATAAGGAGAAAGACAAGAGGAATAGGGATAATAATAATAGTAACAAGAATAATAATAACAGTTATAGCGATAATAATAATAGTATTAAGGATAATAATAACAGTTATAGCGATAATAATAATAGTTATAAGGAGAAAGACAAGAGGAATAGGGATAATAAGAATAGTAACAATAATAATAACAACAGTTATAGCGATAATAATAATAGTAACAAGAATAATAATAACAGTTATAGCGATAATAATAATAATAATAAAGATAATAATAATAGTTATATGGAGAAAGACAAGAGTAATACGGATAGCAACAATAGTAATAAGAATAATAATAACAGTTATAGCGATAATAATAATAGTAACAAGAATAATAATAACAGTTATAGCGATAATAATAATAATAATAATAAGGATAATAATAGTAGTTATAAGGATAAAGCCAGAGGAATACGGTTAATAGCAATAGTAATAAGAATAATAATAACATTTATAACGATAATAATAATAATAATAAGGATAATAATAATAGTTATAAGGAGAAAGACAAGAGGAATAGGGATAATAATAATAGTAACAAGAATAATAGTAACAGTTATAGCGATAATAATAATAATAATAAGGATAATAATAATAGTTATAAGGATAAATACAAGAGGAATAGGGATAATAGTAATAGTAATAAGATAATAATAACAGTTATAGCGGTAATAATAATAGTATTAAGGATAAATACAAGAGTAATAGGGATAGCAACAATGGAATAACCACAATAATAACAGTTATAGCGATAATAATAATAGTATTAAGGATAATAATAACAGTTATAGCGATAATAATAATAGTAATAAGGATAATAATAATAGTTATAAGGATAAAGACAAGGCCAATAGGGATAATAATAATAGTAATAAGAATAATAATAACAGTTATTAGCGATAATAATAATAGTTATAAGGATAAAGACAAGAGTAATAGGGATAGTAAAAATAGAACAACCATAATAATAACAGTTATAGCGATAATAATAATACTATTAAGGATAATAATAGCAGTTATAGCGATAATAATAATAGTAATAAGGATAATAGTAATAGTTATAAGGATAAAGACAAGGGCAATAGCGATAATAATAATAGTAATAAGGATTAATAATAATAGTTATATGGATAAAGACAAGAGTAATACGGATAGCAACAATAGTAATAAGAATAATAATAACAGTTATAGCGATAATAATAATAGTAACAAGAATAATAATAACAGTTAAAGCGATAATAATAATCATAATAATAAGGATAATAATAGTAGTTATAAGGATAAAGACAAGAGGAATACGGTTAATAGTAATAGTAATAAGAATAATAGTAACAGTTATAGCGATAATAATAATAATAATAAGAAGGATAATAATAATAGTTATAAGGAGAAAGACAAGAGGAATAGGGATAATAGTAATAGTAATAAGAATAATAATAGCAGTTATAGCGATAATAATAATAATAATAAGGGTAATAATAATAGTTATAAGGAGAAAGACAAGAGGAATAGGGATAATAATAATAGTAACAAGAATAATAGTAACAGTTATAGCGATAATAATAATAATAATAAGGATAATAATAATAGTTATAAGGATAAATACAAGAGGAATAGGGATAATAGTAATAGTAATAAGATAATAATAACAGTTATAGCGGTAATAATAATAGTATTAAGGATAAATACAAGAGTAATAGGGATAGCAACAATGGAATAACCACAATAATAACAGTTATAGCGATAATAATAATAGTATTAAGGATAATAATAACAGTTATAGCGATAATAATAATAGTAATAAGGATAATAATAATAGTTATAAGGATAAAGACAAGGCCAATAGGGATAATAATAATAGTAATAAGAATAATAATAACAGTTATTAGCGATAATAATAATAGTTATAAGGATAAAGACAAGAGTAATAGGGATAGTAACAATAGAATAACCATAATAATAACAGTTATAGCGATAATAATAATACTATTAAGGATAATAATAGCAGTTATAGCGATAATAATAATACTAATAAGGATAATAGTAATAGTTATAAGGATAAAGACAAGGGCAATAGCGATAATAATAATAGTAATAAGGATTAATAATAATAGTTATATGGATAAAGACAAGAGTAATACGGATAGCAACAATAGTAATAAGAATAATAATAACAGTTATAGCGATAATAATAATAGTAACAAGAATAATAATAACAGTTAAAGCGATAATAATAATCATAATAATAAGGATAATAATAGTAGTTATAAGGATAAAGACAAGAGGAATACGGTTAATAGTAATAGTAATAAGAATAATAGTAACAGTTATAGCGATAATAATAATAATAATAAGGATAATAATAATAGTTATAAGGAGAAAGACAAGAGGAATAGGGATAATAGTAATAGTAATAAGAATAATAATAACAGTTATAGCGATAATAATAATAATAATAAGGGTAATAATAATAGTTATAAGGAGAAAGACAAGAGGAATAGGGATAATAATAATAGTAACAAGAATAATAATAACAGTTATAGCGATAATAATAATAGTATTAAGGATAATAATAACAGTTATAGCGATAATAATAATAGTTATAAGGAGAAAGACAAGAGGAACAGGGATAATAATAATAGTAACAAGAATAATAATAACAGTTATAGCGATAATAATAATTTGTATTAAGGATAATAATAACAGTTATAGCGATAATAATAATAATAATAAGGATAATAATAATAGTTATAAGGAGAAAGACAAGAGGAATAGGGATAATAATAATAGTAACAAGAATAATAATAACAGTTATAGATATAATAATAATAGTATTAAGGATAATAATAACAGTTATAGCGATAATAATAATAATAATAAGGATAATAATAATAGTTATAAGGAGAAAGACAAAAGGAATAGGGATAATAATAATAGTAACAAGAATAATAGTAACAGTTATAGCGATAATAATAATAGTAATAAGGATTAATAATAATAGTTATAATGATAAAGACAAGAGTAATACGGATAGCAACAATAGTAATAAGAATAATAATAACAGTTATAGCGATAATAATAATAGTAACAAGAATAATAATAACAGTTAAAGCGATAATAATAATAATAATAATAAGGATAATAATAGTAGTTATAAGGATAAAGACAAGAGGAATACGGTTAGTAGTAATAGTAATAAGAATAATAATAACAGTTATAGCGATAATAATAATAATAACAGTTATAGCGATAATAATAATAATAATAAGGATAATAATAATAGTTATAAGGAGAAAGACAAGAGGAATAGGGATAATATTAATAGTAACAAGAATAATAGTAACAGTTATAGCGATAATAATAATAATAATAAGGATAATAATAATAGTTATAATAATAAATACAAGAGGAATAGGGATAATAGTAACAGTAATCAGAATAATAATAACAGTTATTGCGATAATAATAATAGTATTAAGGATAATAATAACAGTTATAGCGATAATAATAACAGTTATAAGGAGAAAGACAAGAGGAATAGGGATAATAATAATAGTTACAAGAATAATAATAACAGTTATAGCGATAATAATAATAATAATGAGGATAATAATAATAAGGATAATAATAATAGTTATAACGATAAATACAAGAGGAATAGGGATAATAGTAATAGTAATAAGAATAATAATAACAGTTATAGCGATAATAATAATAGTAATAAGGATAATAATAACAGTTATAGCGATAATAATAATAATAATAATAATAAGGATAATAATAATAGTTATAAGGATAAAGACAAGAGGAATACGGTTAATAGCAATAGTAATAAGAATAATAATGACATTTATAACGATAATAATAATAATAATAAGGATAATAATAATAGTTATAAGGAGAAAAACAAGAGGAATAGGGATAATAATAATAGTTATAAGGAGAAAGACAAGAGGAATAGGGATAATAATAATAGTAACAAGAATAATAATAACAGTTATAGCGATAATAATAATAGTATTAAGGATAATAATAACAGTTATAGCGATAATAATAATAGTAACAAGAATAATAATAACAGTTATAGCGATAATAATAATAATAATAAGGATAATAATAATAGTTATATGGAGAAAGACAAGAGGAATAGGGATAATAATAATAGTAACAAGAATAATAGTAACAGTTATAGCGATAATAATAATAATAATAAGGATAATAATAATAGTTATAAGGATAAATACAAGAGGAATAGGGATAATAGTAATAGTAATAAGAATAATAATAACAGTTATAGCGGTAATAATAATAGTATTAATGATAAAGACAAGAGTAATAGGGATAGCAACAATGGAATAACCACAATAATAACAGTTATAGCGATAACAATAATAGTAATAAGGATAATAATAACAGTTATAGCGATAATAATAATAATAATAATAAGGATAATAATAATAGTTATAAGGATAAAGACAAGAGGAATAGGGATAATAATAATAGTAACAAGAATAATAATAACAGTTATAGCGATAATAATAATAGTATTAATGATAATAATAACAGTTATAGCGATAATAATAATAGTATTAAGGATAATAATAACAGTTATAGCGATAATAATAATAGTTATAAGGAGAAAGACAAGAGGAATAGGGATAATAATAATAATAGTAACAAGAATAATAATAACAGTTATAGCGATAATAATAATAGTTATAAGGAGAAAGACAAGAGGAATGGGGATAATAATAATAGTAACAAGTAAAATAACAACAGTTATAGCGATAATAATAATAATAATAAGGATAATAATAATAGTTATAAGGAGAAAGACAAGAGGAATAGGGATAATAATAATAGTAACAAGAATAATAGTAACAGTTATAGCGATAATAATAATAGTAATAAGGATTAATAATAATAGTTATATGGATAAAGACAAGAGGAATACGGTTAATAGTAATAGTAATAAGAATAATAATAACAGTTATAGCGATAATAATAATAATAATAAGGATAATAATAATAGTTATAAGGAGAAAGACAAGAGGAATAGGGATAATATTAATAGTAACAAGAATAATAGTAACAGTTATAGCGATAATAATAATAATAATAAGGATAATAATAATAGTTATAATAATAAATACAAGAGGAATAGGGATAATAGTAACAGTAATAAGAATAATAATAACAGTTATAGCGATAATAATAATAGTATTAAGGATAATAATAACAGTTATAAGGAGAAAGACAAGAGGAATAGGGATAATAATAATAGTTACAAGAATAATAATAACAGTTATAGCGATAATAATAATAATAATGAGGATAATAATAATAAGGATAATAATAATAGTTATAACGATAAATACAAGAGGAATAGGGATAATAGTAATAGTAATAAGAATAATAATAACAGTTATAGCGATAATAATAATAGTAATAAGGATAATAATAACAGTTATAGCGATAATAATAATAATAATAATAATAAGGATAATAATAATAGTTATAAGGATAAAGACAAGAGGAATACGGTTAATAGTAATAGTAATAAGAATAATAATAACAGTTATAGCGATAATAATAATAGTATTAAGGATAATAATAACATTTATAGCGGTAATAATAATAGTATTAAGGATAAAGGCAAGAGTAATACGGATAGTAACAATAGTAATAAGAATAATAATAACAGTTATAGCGATAATAATAATAGTAACAAGAATAATAATAACAGTTATAGCGATAATAATAATAGTAACAAGAATAATAATAACAGTTATAGCGATAATAATAATAATAATAATAAGGATAATAATAATAGTTATAAGGATAAATACAAGAGGAATAGGGATAATAGTAACAGTAATAAGAATAATAATAACAGTTATAGCGATAATAATAATAGTATTAAGGATAATAATAACAGTTATAGCGATAATAATAACAGTTATAAGGAGAAAGACAAGAGGAATAGGGATAATAATAATAGTTACAAGAATAATAATAACAGTTATAGCGATAATAATAATTGTATTAAGGATTAATAATAATAGTTATATGGATAAAGACAAGAGTAATACGGATAGCAACAATAGTAATAAGAATAATAATAACAGTTATAGCGATAATAATAATAGTAACAAGAATAATAATAACAGTTAAAGCGATAATAATAATAATAATAATAATAAGGATAATAATAGTAGTTATAAGGATAAAGACAAGAGGAATACGGTTAATAGTAATAGTAATAAGAATAATAATAACAGTTATAGCGATAATAATAATAATAATAATAAGGATAATAATAATAGTTATAAGGAGAAAGACAAGAGGAATAGGGATAATATTAATAGTAACAAGAATAATAGTAACAGTTATAGCGATAATAATAATAATAATAAGGATAATAATAATAGTTATAATAATAAATACAAGAGGAATAGGGATAATAGTAACAGTAATAAGAATAATAATAACAGTTATAGCGATAATAATAATAGTATTAAGGATAATAATAACAGTTATAGCGATAATAATAACAGTTATAAGGAGAAAGACAAGAGGAATAGGGATAATAATAATAGTTACAAGAATAATAATAACAGTTATAGCGATAATAATAATAATAATGAGGATAATAATAATAAGGATAATAATAATAGTTATAACGATAAATACAAGAGGAATAGGGATAATAATAATAGTAACAAGAATAATAATAACAGTTATAGCGATAATAATAATAGTATTAAGGATAATAATAACAGTTATAGCGATAATAATAATAGTTATAAGGAGAAAGACAAGAGGAATAGGGATAATAATAATAGTAACAAGAATAATAGTAACAGTTATAGCGATAGTAATAATAGTAATAAGGATTGATAATAATAGTTATATGGATAAAGACAAGAGTAATACGGATAGCAACAATAGTAATAAGAATAATAATAATAGTATTAAGGATAATAATAACAGTTATAGCGATAATAATAACAGTTATAAGGAGAAAGACAAGAGGAATAGGGATAATAATAATAGTAACAAGAATAATAATAACAGTTATAGCGATAATAATAATAGTATTAAGGATAATAATAACAGTTATAGCGATAATAATAATAGTTATAAGGAGAAAGACAAGAGGAACAGGGATAATAATAATAGTAACAAGAATAATAATAACAGTTATAGCGATAATAATAATTTGTATTAAGGATGATAATAACAGTTATAGCGATAATAATAATAATAATAAGGATAATAATAATAGTTATAAGGAGTAAGACAAGAGGAATAGGGATAATAATAATAGTAACAAGAATAATAATAACAGTTATAGATATAATAATAATAGTATTAAGGATAATAATAACAGTTATAGCGATAATAATAATAATAATAAGGATAATAATAATAGTAATAAGGATTAATAATAATAGTTATAATGATAAAGACAAGAGTAATACGGATAGCAACAATAGTAATAAGAATAATAATAACAGTTATAGCGATAATAATAATAGTAACAAGAATAATAATAACAGTTAAAGTGATAATAATAATAATAATAATAAGGATAATAATAGTAGTTATAAGGATAAAGACAAGAGGAATACGGTTAGTAGTAATAGTAATAAGAATAATAATAACAGTTATAGCGATAATAATAATAATAATAAGGATAATAATAATAGTTATAAGGAGAAAGACAAGAGGAATAGGGATAATATTAATAGTACCAAGAATAATAGTAACAGTTATAGCGATAATAATAATAATAATAAGGATAATAATAATAGTTATAATAATAATAGTTATAACGATAAATACAAGAGGAATAGGGATAATAGTAATAGTAATAAGAATAATAATAACAGTTATAGCGATAATAATAATAGTAATAAGGATAATAATAACAGTTATAGCGATAATAATAATAATAATAATAATAAGGATAATAATAATAGTTATAAGGATAAAGACAAGAGGAATACGGTTAATAGTAATAGTAATAAGAATAATAATAACAGTTATAGCGATAATAATAATAGTATTAAGGATAATAATAACATTTATAGCGGTAATAATAATAGTATTAAGGATAAAGGCAAGAGTAATACGGATAGTAACAATAGTAATAAGAACAATAATAACAGTTATAGCGATAATAATAATAGTAACAAGAATAATAATAACAGTTATAGCGATAATAATAATAGTAACAAGAATAATAATAACAGTTATAGCGATAATAATAATAATAATAATAAGGATAATAATAATAGTTATAAGGATAAATACAAGAGGAATAGGGATAATAGTAACAGTAATAAGAATAATAATAACAGTTATAGCGATAATAATAATAGTATTAAGGATAATAATAACAGTTATAGCGATAATAATAACAGTTATAAGGAGAAAGACAAGAGGAATAGGGATAATGATAATAGTTACAAGAATAATAATAACAGTTATAGCGATAATAATAATAATAATGAGGATAATAATAATAAGGATAATAATAATAGTTATAACGATAAATACAAGAGGAATAGGGATAATAGTAATAGTAATAAGAATAATAATAACAGTTATAGCGATAATAATAATAGTAATAAGGATAATAATAACAGTTATAGCGATAATAATAATAATAATAATAATAATAATAAGGATAATAATAATAGTTATAAGGATAAAGACAAGAGGAATACGGTTAATAGTAATAGTAATAAGAATAATAATAACAGTTATAGCGATAATAATAATAGTTATAAGGAGAAAGGCAAGAGTAATACGGATAGTAACAATAGAATAACCATAATAATAACAGTTATAGCGATAACAATAATAGTAATAAGGATAATAATAACAGTTATAGCGATAATAATAATAATAATAATAAGGATAATAATAATAGTTATAAGGAGAAAGACAAGAGGAATAGGGATAATAATAATAGTAACAAGAATAATAATAACAGTTATAGCGATAATAATAATAGTATTAAGGATAATAATAACAGTTATAGCGATAATAATAATAGTATTAAGGATAATAATAACAGTTATAGCGATAATAATAATAGTTATAAGGAGAAAGACAAGAGGAATAGGGATAATAATAATAGTAACAAGAATAATAATAACAGTTATAACGATAATAATAATAGTATTAAGGATAATAATAACATTTATAGCGGTAATAATAATAGTATTAAGGATAAAGGCAAGAGTAATACGGATAGTAACAATAGTAATAAGAATAATAATAACAGTTATAGCGATAATAATAATAGTAACAAGAATAATAATAACAGTTATAGCGATAATAATAATAATAATAATAAGGATAATAATAATAGTTATAAGGATAAATACAAGAGGAATAGGGATAATAGTAATAGTAACAAGAATAATAGTAACAGTTATAGCGATAATAATAATAATAATAAGGATAATAATAATAGTTATAATAATAAATACAAGAGGAATAGGGATAATAGTAACAGTAATAAGAATAATAATAACAGTTATAGCGATAATAATAATAGTATTAAGGATAATAATAACAGTTATAGCGATAATAATAACAGTTATAAGGAGAAAGACAAGAGGAATAGGGATAATAATAATAGTTACAAGAATAATAATAACAGTTATAGCGATAATAATAATAATAATGAGGATAATAATAATAAGGATAATAATAATAGTTATAACGATAAATACAAGAGGTATAGGGATAATAATAATAGTAACAAGAATAATAATAACAGTTATAGCGATAATAATAATAGTATTAAGGATAATAATAACAGTTATAGCGATAATAATAATAGTATTAAGGATAATAATAACAGTTATAGCGATAATAATAATAGTTATAAGGAGAAAGACAAGAGGAATAGGGATAATAATAATAGTAACAAGAATAATAATAACAGTTATAGCGATAATAATAATAGTATTAAGGATAATAATAACATTTATAGCGGTAATAATAATAGTATTAAGGATAAAGGCAAGAGTAATACGGATAGTAACAATAGTAATAAGAATAATAATAACAGTTATAGCGATAATAATAATAGTAACAAGAATAATAATAACAGTTATAGCGATAATAATAATAATAATAATAAGGATAATAATAATAGTTATAAGGATAAATACAAGAGGAATAGGGATAATAGTAATAGTAATAAGAATAATAATAACAGTTATAGCGATAATAATAATAGTAATAAGGATAATAATAACAGTTATAGCGATAATAATAATAATAATAATAATAAGGATAATAATAATAGTTATAAGGATAAAGACAAGAGGAATATGGTTAATAGTAATAGTAATAAGTATAATAATAACTGTTATAGCGATAATAATAATAATAATAAGGATAATAATAATAGTTATAAGGAGAAAGACAAGAGGAATAGGGATAATAATAATAGTAACAAGAATAATAATAACAGTTATAGCGATAATAATAATAGTATTAAGGATAATAATAACAGTTATAGCGATAATAATAATAGTTATAAGGAGAAAGAGAAGAGGAATAGGGATAATAATAATAGTAACAAGAATAATAATAACAGTTATAGCGATAATAATAATTGTATTAAGGATAATAATAACAGTTATAGCGATAATAATAATAATAATAAGGATAAATACAAGAGGAATAGGGATAATAGTAATAGTAATAAGAATAATAATAACAGTTATAGCGATAATAATAATAGTTATAAGGAGAAAGACAAGAGGAATAGGGATAATAATAATAGTAACAAGAATAATAATAACAGTTATGGCGATAATAGTAATAGTAACAAGAATAATAATAACAGTTATAGCGATAATAATAATAGTAACAAGAATAATAATAACAGTTATAGCGATAATAATAATAATAATAATAAGGATAATAATAATAGTTATAAGGATAAATACAAGAGGAATAGGGATAATAGTAATAGTAATAAGAATAATAATAACAGTTATAGCGATAATAATAATAGTAATAAGGATAATAATAACAGTTATAGCGATAATAATAATAATAATAATAATAAGGATAATAATAATAGTTATAAGGATAAAGACAAGAGGAATACGGTTAATAGTAATAGTAATAAGAATAATAATAATAATAAGGATAATAATAATAGTTATAAGGAGAAAGACAAGAGGAATAGGGATAATAATAATAGTAACAAGAATAATAATAACAGTTATAGCGATAATAATAATAGTATTAAGGATAATAATAACAGTTATAGCGATAATAATAATAGTTATAAGGAGAAAGACAAGAGGAATAGGGATAATAATAATAGTAACAAGAATAATAATAACAGTTATAGCGATAATAATAATAGTTATAAGGAGAAAGACAAGAGGAATAGGGATAATAATAATAGTAACAAGAATAATAATAACAGTTATAACGATAATAATAATAGTATTAAGGATAATAATAACATTTATAGCGGTAATAATAATAGTATTAAGGATAAAGGCAAGAGTAATACGGATAGTAACAATAGTAATAAGAATAATAATAACAGTTATAGCGATAATAATAATAGTAACAAGAATAATAATAACAGTTATAGCGATAATAATAATAATAATAATAAGGATAATAATAATAGTTATAAGGAGAAAGACAAGAGGAATAGGGATAATAATAATAGTAACAAGAATAATAATAACAGTTATAGCGATAATAATAATAGTATTAAGGATAATAATAACAGTTATAGCGATAATAATAATAGTTATAAGGAGAAAGACAAGAGGAATAGGGATAATAATAATAGTAACAAGAATAATAATAACAGTTATAGCGATAATAATAATTGTATTAAGGATTAATAATAATAGTTATATGGATAAAGACAAGAGTAATACGGATAGCAACAATAGTAATAAGAATAATAATAACAGTTATAGCGATAATAATAATAGTAACAAGAATAATAATAACAGTTAAAGCGATAATAATAATAATAGTAATAAGGATAATAATAACAGTTATAGCGATAATAATAATAATAATAATAATAAGGATAATAATAATAGTTATAAGGATAAAGACAAGAGGAATACGGTTAATAGTAATAGTAATAAGAATAATAATAACAGTTATAGCGATAATAATAATAGTTATAAGGAGAAAGGCAAGAGTAATACGGATAGTAACAATAGAATAACCATAATAATAACAGTTATAGCGATAACAATAATAGTAATAAGGATAATAATAACAGTTATAGCGATAATAATAATAATAATAATAAGGATAATAATAATAGTTATAAGGATAAAGACAAGAGGAATACGGTTAATAGTAATAGTAATAAGAATAATAATAACTGTTATAGCGATAATAATAATAATAATAAGGATAATAATAATAGTTATAAGGAGAAAGACAAGAGGAATAGGGATAATAATAATAGTAACAAGAATAATAATAACAGTTATAGCGATAATAATAATAGTATTAAGGATAATAATAACAGTTATAGCGATAATAATAATAGTATTAAGGATAATAATAACAGTTATAGCGA
The DNA here is from genome assembly GCA_945859555.1 of Megachile ligniseca. Classification (NCBI taxonomy): domain Eukaryota; kingdom Metazoa; phylum Arthropoda; class Insecta; order Hymenoptera; family Megachilidae; genus Megachile; species Megachile ligniseca. The sequence continues at coordinate 28,511 of CAMAOC010000055.1, forward strand.
TAATAATAATAGTTATAAGGAGAAAGACAAGAGGAATAGGGATAATAATAATAGTAACAAGAATAATAATAACAGTTATAGCGATAATAATAATAGTATTAAGGATAATAATAACATTTATAGCGGTAATAATAATAGTATTAAGGATAAAGGCAAGAGTAATACGGATAGTAACAATAGTAATAAGAATAATAATAACAGTTATAGCGATAATAATAATAATAATAATAAGGATAATAATAATAGTTATAAGGATAAATACAAGAGGAATAGGGATAATAGTAATAGTAATAAGAATAATAATAACAGTTATAGCGATAATAATAATAGTAATAAGGATAATAATAACAGTTATAGCGATAATAATAATAATAATAATAATAAGGATAATAATAATAGTTACAAGGATAAAGACAAGAGGAATACGGTTAATAGTAATAGTAATAAGAATAATAATAACTGTTATAGCGATAATAATAATAATAATAAGGATAATAATAATAGTTATAAGGAGAAAGACAAGAGGAATAGGGATAATAATAATAGTAACAAGAATAATAATAACAGTTATAGCGATAATAATAATAGTATTAAGGATAATAATAACAGTTATAGCGATAATAATAATAGTTATAAGGAGAAAGACAAGAGGAATAGGGATAATAATAATAGTAACAAGAATAATAATAACAGTTATAGCGATAATAATAATTGTATTAAGGATAATAATAACAGTTATAGCGATAATAATAATAATAATAAGGATAAATACAAGAGGAATAGGGATAATAGTAATAGTAATAAGAATAATAATAACAGTTATAGCGATAATAATAATAGTTATAAGGAGAAAGACAAGAGGAATAGGGATAATAATAATAGTAACAAGAATAATAATAACAGTTATAGCGATAATAGTAATAGTAACAAGAATAATAATAACAGTTATAGCGATAATAATAATAGTAACAAGAATAATAATAACAGTTATAGCGATAATAATAATAATAATAATAATAAGGATAATAATAATAGTTATAAGGATAAATACAAGAGGAATAGGGATAATAGTAATAGTAATAAGAATAATAATAACAGTTATAGCGATAATAATAGTAATAAGGATAATAATAACAGTTATAGCGATAATAATAATAATAATAATAATAAGGATAATAATAATAGTTATAAGGATAAAGACAAGAGGAATACGGTTAATAGTAATAGTAATAAGAATAATAATAATAATAAGGATAATAATAATAGTTATAAGGAGAAAGACAAGAGGAATAGGGATAATAATAATAGTAACAAGAATAATAATAACAGTTATAGCGATAATAATAATTGTATTAAGGATAATAATAACAGTTATAGCGATAATAATAATAATAATAAGGATAAATACAAGAGGAATAGGGATAGTAGTAATAGTAATAAGAATAATAATAACAGTTATAGCGATAATAATAATAGTAATAAGGATAATAATACAGTTATAGCGATAATAATAATAATAATAAGGATAATAATAATAGTTATAAGGATAAAGACAAGAGGAATACGGTTAATAGTAATAGTAGTAAGAATAATAATAATAATAAGGATAATAATAATAGTTATAAGGAGGAAGACAAGAGGAATAGGGATAATAATAATAGTAACAAGAATAATAATAACAGTTATAGCGATAATAATAATAGTATTAAGGATAATAATAACAGTTATAGCGGTAATAATAATAGTATTAAGGATAAAGACAAGAGGAATAGGGATAATAATAATAGTAACAAGAATAATAATAACAGTTATAGCGATAATAATAATTGTATTAAGGATAATAATAACAGTTATAGCGATAATAATAATAATAATAAGGATAAATACAAGAGGAATAGGGATAATAGTAATAGTAATAAGAATAATAATAACAGTTATAGCGATAATAATAATAGTAACAAGAATAATAATAACAGTTATAGCGATAATAATAATAATAATAATAAGGATAATAATAATAGTTATAAGGATAAATACAAGAGGAATAGGGATAATAGTAATAGTAATAAGAATAATAATAACAGTTATAGCGATAATAATAATAGTAATAAGGATAATAATAACAGTTATAGCGATAAATAATAATAATAATAATAAGGATAATAATAATAGTTATAAGGATAAAGACAAGAGGAATACGGTTAATAGTAATAGTAGTAAGAATAATAATAATAATAAGGATAATAATAATAGTTATAAGGAGGAAGACAAGAGGAATAGGGATAATAATAATAGTAACAAGAATAATAATAACAGTTATAGCGATAATAATAATAGTATTAAGGATAATAATAACAGTTATAGCGGTAATAATAATAGTATTAAGGATAAAGACAAGAGGAATAGGGATAATAATAATAGTAACAAGAATAATAATAACAGTTATAGCGATAATAATAATTGTATTAAGGATAATAATAACAGTTATAGCGATAATAATAATAATAATAATAATAAATACAAGAGGAATAGGGATAATAGTAATAGTAATAAGAATAATAATAACAGTTATAGCGATAATAATAATAGTTATAAGGAGAAAGACAAGAGGAATAGGGATAATAATAATAGTAACAAGAATAATAATAACAGTTATAGCGATAATAATAATACTATTAAGGATAATAATAGCAGTTATAGCGATAATAATAATAGTAATAAGGATAATAGTAATAGTTATAAGGATAAAGACAAGGGCAATAGCGATAATAATAATAGTAATAACAATAATAATAACAGTTGTAGCGATAATAATAATAGTTATATGGATAATAATAATAGTTATAAGGAGAAAGACAAGAGTAATACGGATAGTAACAATAGTTATAAGGAGGAAGACAAGAGGAATAGGGATAATAATAATAGTAACAAGAATAATAATAACAGTTATAGCGATAATAATAATAGTATTAAGGATAATAATAACAGTTATAGCGATAATAATAATAGTTATAAGGAGAAAGACAAGAGGAATAGGGATAATAAGAATAGTAACAATAATAATAACAACAGTTATAGCGATAATAATAATAGTAAGAAGAATAATAATAACAGTTATAGCGATAATAATAATAATAATAAGGATAATAATAATAGTTATATGGAGAAAGACAAGAGTAATACGGATAGCAACAATAGTAATAAGAATAATAATAACAGTTATAGCGATAATAATAATAGTAACAAGAATAATAATAACAGTTATAGCGATAATAATAATAATAATAATAAGGATAATAATAGTAGTTATAAGGATAAAGCCAAGAGGAATACGGTTAATAGAAATAGTAATAAGAATAATAATAACATTTATAACGATAATAATTATAATAATAAGGATAATAATAATAGTTATAAGGAGAAAGACAAGAGGAATAGGGATAATAATAATAGTAACAAGAATAATAATAACAGTTATAGCGATAATAATAATAGTATTAAGGATAATAATAACAGTTATAGCGATAATAATAATAGTATTAAGGATAATAATAACAGTTATAGCGATAATAATAATAGTTATAAGGAGAAAGACAAGAGGAATAGGGATAATAATAATAGTAACAAGAATAATAATAACAGTTATAACGATAATAATAATAGTATTAAGGATAATAATAACATTTATAGCGGTAATAATAATAGTATTAAGGATAAAGGCAAGAGTAATACGGATAGTAACAATAGTAATAAGAATAATAATAACAGTTATAGCGATAATAATAATAGTAACAAGAATAATAATAACAGTTATAGCGATAATAATAATAATAATAATAAGGATAATAATAATAGTTATAAGGAGAAAGACAAGAGGAATAGGGATAATAATAATAGTAACAAGAATAATAATAACAGTTATAGCGATAATAATAATAGTATTAAGGATAATAATAACAGTTATAGCGATAATAATAATAGTTATAAGGAGAAAGACAAGAGGAATAGGGATAATAATAATAGTAACAAGAATAATAATAACAGTTATAGCGATAATAATAATTGTATTAAGGATTAATAATAATAGTTATATGGATAAAGACAAGAGTAATACGGATAGCAACAATAGTAATAAGAATAATAATAACAGTTATAGCGATAATAATAATAGTAACAAGAATAATAATAACAGTTAAAGCGATAATAATAATAATAGTAATAAGGATAATAATAACAGTTATAGCGATAATAATAATAATAATAATAATAAGGATAATAATAATAGTTATAAGGATAAAGACAAGAGGAATACGGTTAATAGTAATAGTAATAAGAATAATAATAACAGTTATAGCGATAATAATAATAGTTATAAGGAGAAAGGCAAGAGTAATACGGATAGTAACAATAGAATAACCATAATAATAACAGTTATAGCGATAACAATAATAGTAATAAGGATAATAATAACAGTTATAGCGATAATAATAATAATAATAATAAGGATAATAATAATAGTTATAAGGATAAAGACAAGAGGAATACGGTTAATAGTAATAGTAATAAGAATAATAATAACTGTTATAGCGATAATAATAATAATAATAAGGATAATAATAATAGTTATAAGGAGAAAGACAAGAGGAATAGGGATAATAATAATAGTAACAAGAATAATAATAACAGTTATAGCGATAATAATAATAGTATTAAGGATAATAATAACAGTTATAGCGATAATAATAATAGTATTAAGGATAATAATAACAGTTATAGCGATAATAATAATAGTTATAAGGAGAAAGACAAGAGGAATAGGGATAATAATAATAGTAACAAGAATAATAATAACAGTTATAGCGATAATAATAATAGTATTAAGGATAATAATAACATTTATAGCGGTAATAATAATAGTATTAAGGATAAAAGCAAGAGTAATACGGATAGTAACAATAGTAATAAGAATAATAATAACAGTTATAGCGATAATAATAATAATAATAATAAGGATAATAATAATAGTTATAAGGATAAATACAAGAGGAATAGGGATAATAGTAATAGTAATAAGAATAATAATAACAGTTATAGCGATAATAATAATAGTAATAAGGATAATAATAACAGTTATAGCGATAATAATAATAATAATAATAATAAGGATAATAATAATAGTTACAAGGATAAAGACAAGAGGAATACGGTTAATAGTAATAGTAATAAGAATAATAATAACTGTTATAGCGATAATAATAATAATAATAAGGATAATAATAATAGTTATAAGGAGAAAGACAAGAGGAATAGGGATAATAATAATAGTAACAAGAATAATAATAACAGTTATAGCGATAATAATAATAGTATTAAGGATAATAATAACAGTTATAGCGATAATAATAATAGTTATAAGGAGAAAGACAAGAGGAATAGGGATAATAATAATAGTAACAAGAATAATAAAAACAGTTATAGCGATAATAATAATTGTATTAAGGATAATAATAACAGTTATAGCGATAATAATAATAATAATAAGGATAAATACAAGAGGAATAGGGATAATAGTAATAGTAATAAGAATAATAATAACAGTTATAGCGATAATAATAATAGTTATAAGGAGAAAGACAAGAGGAATAGGGATAATAATAATAGTAACAAGAATAATAATAACAGTTATAGCGATAATAGTAATAGTAACAAGAATAATAATAACAGTTATAGCGATAATAATAATAGTAACAAGAATAATAATAACAGTTATAGCGATAATAATAATAATAATAATAATAAGGATAATAATAATAGTTATAAGGATAAATACAAGAGGAATAGGGATAATAGTAATAGTAATAAGAATAATAATAACAGTTATAGCGATAATAATAATAGTAATAAGGATAATAATAATAGTTATAAGGATAAAGACAAGAGGAATACGGTTAATAGTAATAGTAATAAGAATAATAATAATAATAAGGATAATAATAATAGTTATAAGGAGAAAGACAAGAGGAATAGGGATAATAACAATAGTATCAAGAATAATAATAACAGTTATAGCGATAATAATAATAGTATTAAGGATAATAATAACAGTTATAGCGATAATAATAATAATAATAAGGATAAATACAAGAGGAATAGGGATAGTAGTAATAGTAATAAGAATAATAATAACAGTTATAGCGATAATAATAATAGTTATAAGGAGAAAGACAAGAGGAATAGGGATAATAATAATAGTAACAAGAATAATAATAACAGTTATAGCGATAATAATAATACTATTAAGGATAATAATAGCAGTTATAGCGATAATAATAATAGTAATAAGGATAATAGTAATAGTTATAAGGATAAAGACAAGGGCAATAGCGATAATAATAATAGTAATAACAATAATAATAACAGTTGTAGCGATAATAATAATAGTTATATGGATAATAATAATAGTTATAAGGAGAAAGACAAGAGTAATACGGATAGTAACAATAGTTATAAGGAGAAAGACAAGAGGAATAGGGATAATAATAATAGTAACAAGAATAATAATAACAGTTATAGCGATAATAATAATAGTATTAAGGATAATAATAACAGTTATAGCGATAATAATAATAGTTATAAGGAGAAAGACAAGAGGAATAGGGATAATAAGAATAGTAACAATAATAATAACAACAGTTATAGCGATAATAATAATAGTAAGAAGAATAATAATAACAGTTATAGCGATAATAGTAATAGTAACAAGAATAATAATAACAGTTATAGCGATAATAATAATAGTAACAAGAATAATAATAACAGTTATAGCGATAATAATAATAATAATAATAATAAGGATAATAATAATAGTTATAAGGATAAATACAAGAGGAATAGGGATAATAGTAATAGTAATAAGAATAATAATAACAGTTATAGCGATAATAATAATAGTAATAAGGATAATAATAATAGTTATAAGGATAAAGACAAGAGGAATACGGTTAATAGTAATAGTAATAAGAATAATAATAATAATAAGGATAATAATAATAGTTATAAGGAGAAAGACAAGAGGAATAGGGATAATAACAATAGTATCAAGAATAATAATAACAGTTATAGCGATAATAATAATAGTATTAAGGATAATAATAACAGTTATAGCGATAATAATAATAATAATAAGGATAAATACAAGAGGAATAGGGATAGTAGTAATAGTAATAAGAATAATAATAACAGTTATAGCGATAATAATAATAGTTATAAGGAGAAGGACAAGAGGAATAGGGATAATAATAATAGTAACAAGAATAATAATAACAGTTATAGCGATAATAATAATAATAATAAGGATAATAATAATAGTTATAAGGATAAATACAAGAGGAATAGGGATAATAGTAATAGAAACAAGAATAATAATAACAGTTATAGCGATAATAATAATAGTAACAAGAATAATAATAACAGTTATAGCGATAATAATAATAATAATAATAAGGATAATAATAATAGTTATAAGGATAAATACAAGAGGAATAGGGATAATAGTAATAGTAATAAGAATAATAATAACAGTTATAGCGATAATAATAATAGTAATAAGGATAATAATAACAGTTATAGCGATAATAATAATAATAATAAGGATAATAATAATAGTTATAAGGATAAAGACAAGAGGAATACGGTTAATAGTAATAGTAGTAAGAATAATAATAATAATAAGGATAATAATAATAGTTATAAGGAGGAAGACAAGAGGAATAGGGATAATAATAATAGTAACAAGAATAATAATAACAGTTATAGCGATAATAATAATAGTATTAAGGATAATAATAACAGTTATAGCGGTAATAATAATAGTATTAAGGATAAAGACAAGAGGAATAGGGATAATAATAATAGTAACAAGAATAATAATAACAGTTATAGCGATAATAATAATTGTATTAAGGATAATAATAACAGTTATAGCGATAATAATAATAATAATAAGGATAAATACAAGAGGAATAGGGATAATAGTAATAGTAATAAGAATAATAATAACAGTTATAGCGATAATAATAATAGTTATAAGGAGAAAGACAAGAGGAATAGGGATAATAATAATAGTAACAAGAATAATAATAACAGTTATAGCGATAATAATAATACTATTAAGGATAATAATAGCAGTTATAGCGATAATAATAATAGTAATAAGGATAATAGTAATAGTTATAAGGATAAAGACAAGGGCAATAGCGATAATAATAATAGTAATAACAATAATAATAACAGTTGTAGCGATAATAATAATAGTTATATGGATAATAATAATAGTTATAAGGAGAAAGACAAGAGTAATACGGATAGTAACAATAGTTATAAGGAGAAAGACAAGAGGAATAGGGATAATAATAATAGTAACAAGAATAATAATAACAGTTATAGCGATAATAATAATAGTATTAAGGATAATAATAACAGTTATAGCGATAATAATAATAGTTATAAGGAGAAAGACAAGAGGAATAGGGATAATAAGAATAGTAACAATAATAATAACAACAGTTATAGCGATAATAATAATAGTAAGAAGAATAATAATAACAGTTATAGCGATAATAATAATAATAATAAGGATAATAATAATAGTTATATGGAGAAAGACAAGAGTAATACGGATAGCAACAATAGTAATAAGAATAATAATAACAGTTATAGCGATAATAATAATAATAATAATAAGGATAATAATAGTAGTTATAAGGATAAAGCCAAGAGGAATACGGTTAATAGAAATAGTAATAAGAATAATAATAACATTTATAACGATAATAATAATAATAATAAGGATAATAATAATAGTTATAAGGAGAAAGACAAGAGGAATAGGGATAATAATAATAGTTATAAGGAGAAAGACAAGAGGAACAGGGATAATAATAATAGTAACAAGAATAATAATAACAGTTATAGCGATAATAATAATACTATTAAGGATAATAATAGCAGTTATAGCGATAATAATAATAGTAATAAGGATAATAGTAATAGTTATAAGGATAAAGACAAGGGCAATAGCGATAATAATAATAGTAATAACAATAATAATAACAGTTGTAGCGATAATAATAATAGCTATATGGATAATAATAATAGTTATAAGGAGAAAGACAAGAGTAATACGGATAGTAACAATAGTTATAAGGAGAAAGACAAGAGGAATAGGGATAATAATAATAGTAACAAGAATAATAATAACAGTTATAGCGATAATAATAATAGTATTAAGGATAATAATAACAGTTATAGCGATAATAATAATAGTTATAAGGAGAAAGACAAGAGGAATAGGGATAATAAGAATAGTAACAATAATAATAACAACAGTTATAGCGATAATAATAATAGTAACAAGAATAATAATAACAGTTATAGCGATAATAATAATAATAATAAGGATAATAATAATAGTTATATGGAGAAAGACAAGAGTAATACGGATAGCAACAATAGTAATAAGAATAATAATAACAGTTATAGCGATAATAATAATAGTAACAAGAATAATAATAACAGTTATAGCGATAATAATAATAATAATAATAAAGATAATAATAGTAGTTATAAGGATAAAGCCAAGAGGAATACGGTTAATAGCAATAGTAATAAGAATAATAATAACATTTATAACGATAATAATAATAATAATAAGGATAATAATAATAGTTATAAGGAGAAAGACAAGAGGAATAGGGATAATAATAATAGTTATAAGGAGAAAGACAAGAGGAACAGGGATAATAATAATAGTTACAAGAATAATAATAACAGTTATAGCGATAATAATAATACTATTAAGGATAATAATAGCAGTTATAGCGATAATAATAATAGTAATAAGGATAATAATAATAGTTATATGGAGAAAGACAAGAGGAAGAGGGATAATAATAATAGTAACAAGAATAATAGTAACAGTTATAGCGATAATAATAATAATAATAAGGATAATAATAATAGTTATAAGGATAAATACAAGAGGAATAGGGATAATAGTAATAGTAATAAGAATAATAATAACAGTTATAGCGGTAATAATAATAGTATTAAGGATAAAGACAAGAGTAATAGGGATAGCAACAATAGAATAACCACAATAATAACAGTTATAGCGATAATAATAATAGTAATAAGGATAATAGTAATAGTTATAAGGATAAAGACAAGGGCAATAGCGATAATAATAATAGTAATAAGGATTAATAATAATAGTTATATGGATAAAGACAAGAGTAATACGGATAGCAACAATAGTAATAAGAATAATAATAACAGTTATAGCGATAATAATAATAGTAACAAGAATAATAATAACAGTTAAAGCGATAATAATAATAATAATAATAAGGATAATAATAGTAGTTATAAGGATAAAGACAAGAGGAATACGGTTAATAGTAATAGTAATAAGAATAATAATAACAGTTATAGCGATAATAATAATAATAATAAGGATAATAATAATAGTTATAAGGAGAAAGACATGAGGAATAGGGATAATATTAATAGTAACAAGAATAATAGTAACAGTTATAGCGATAATAATAATAATAATAAGGATAATAATAATAGTTATAATAATAAATACAAGAGGAATAGGGATAATAGTAACAGTAATAAGAATAATAATAACAGTTATAGCGATAATAATAATAGTAATAAGGATTAATAATAATAGTTATATGGATAAAGACAAGAGTAATACGGATACCAACAATAGTAATAAGAATAATAATAACAGTTATAGCGATAATAATAATAGTAACAAGAATAATAATAACAGTTATAGCGATAATAATAATAATAATAAGGATAATAATAATAGTTATAAGGAGAAAGACAAGAGGAATAGGGATAATAATAATAGTAACAAGAATAATAATAACAGTTATAGCGGTAATAATAATAGTATTATGGATAATAATAATAGTTATAAGGATAAATACAAGAGGAATAGGGATAATAGTAATAGTAATAAGAATAATAATAACAGTTATAGCGATAATAATAATAGTTATAAGGAGAAAGGCAAGAGTAATACGGATAGTAACAATAGAATAACCACCATAACAACAGTTATAGCGATAACAATAATAGTGATAAGGATAATAATAACAGTTATAGCGATAATAATAATAATAATAATAATAAGGATAATAATAATAGTTATAAGGATAAAGACAAGAGGAATAGGGATAATAATAATAGTAACAAGAATAATAATAACAGTTATAGCGATAATAATAATAGTATTAAGGATAATAATAACAGTTATAGCGATAATAATAATAGTATTAAGGATAATAATAACAGTTATAGCGATAATAATAATAGTATTAAGGATAATAATAACAGTTATAGCGATAATAATAATAGTATTAAGGATAATAATAACAGTTATAGCGATAATAATAATAGTTATAAGGAGAAAGACAAGAGGAATAGGGATAATAATAATAATAGTAACAAGAATAATAATAACAGTTATAGCGATAATAATAATAGTTATAAGGAGAAAGACAAGAGGAATGGGGATAATAATAATAGTAACAAGAATAATAACAACAGTTATAGCGATAATAATAATAATAATAAGGATAATAATAATAGTTATAAGGAGAAAGACAAGAGGAACAGGGATAATAATAATAGTAACAAGAATAATAATAACAGTTATAGCGATAATAATAATAATAATAAGGATAATAATAATAGTTATAAGGAGAAAGACAAGAGGAATAGGGATAATAATAATAGTAACAAGAATAATAATAACAGTTATAGATATAATAATAATAGTATTAAGGATAATAATAACAGTTATAGCGATAATAATAATAATAATAATAAGGATAATAATAATAGTTATAAGGATAAATACAAGAGGAATAGGGATAATAGTAATAGTAATAAGAATAATAATAACAGTTATAGCGGTAATAATAATAGTATTAAGGATAAAGACAAGAGTAATAGGGATAGCAACAATAGAATAACCACAATAATAACAGTTATAGCGATAATAATAATAGTATTAAGGATAATAATAACAGTTATAGCGATAATAATAATAGTAATAAGGATAATAATAATAGTTATAAGGATAAAGACAAGGCCAATAGGGATAATAATAATAGTAATAAGAATAATAATAACAGTTATTAGCGATAATAATAATAGTTATATGGATAAAGACAAGAGTAATACGGATAGCAACAATAGTAATAAGAATAATAATAACAGTTATAGCGATAATAATAATAGTAACAAGAATAATAATAACAGTTAAAGCGATAATAATAATAATAATAATAAGGATAATAATAGTAGTTATAAGGATAAAGACAAGATGAATACGGTTAATAGTAATAGTAATAAGAATAATAATAACAGTTATAGCGATAATAATAATAATAATAAGGATAATAATAATAGTTATAAGGAGAAAGACAAGAGGAATAGGGATAATAGTAATAGTAATAAGAATAATAATAACAGTTATAGCGATAATAATAATAGTTATAAGGAGAAAGACAAGAGGAATAGGGATAATATTAATAGTAACAAGAATAATAATAACAGTTATAGCGATAATAATAATAGTAACAAGAATAATAATAACAGTTATAGCGATAATAATAATAATAATAAGGATAATAATAATAGTTATAAGGAGAAAGACAAGAGGAATAGGGATAATAATAATAGTAACAATAATAATAACAACAGTTATAGCGATAATAATAATAATAATAAGGATAATAATAATAGTTATATGGAGAAAGACAAGAGGAATAGGGATAATAATAATAGTAACAAGAATAATAGTAACAGTTATAGCGATAATAATACTAATAATAAGGATAATAATAATAGTTATAAGGATAAATACAAGAGGAATAGGGATAATAGTAATAGTAATAAGAATAACAATAACAGTTATAGCGGTAATAATAATAGTATTAAGGATAAAGACAACAGTAATAGGGATAGTAACAATAGAATAACCACAATAATAACAGTTATAGCGATAATAATAATAGTATTAAGGATAATAATAACAGTTATAGCGATAATAATAATAGTAATAAGGATAATAATAATAGTTATAAGGATAAAGACAAGGCCAATAGGGATAATAATAATAGTAAACAGAATAATAATAACAGTTATTAGCGATAATGATAATAGTTATAAGGAGAAAGACAAGAGGAATAGGGATAATAATAATAGTAACAAGAATAATAATAACAGTTATAGCGATAATAATAATAATAATGAGGATAATAATAATAAGGATAATAATAATAGTTATAAGGATAAATACAAGAGGAATAGGGATAATAGTAATAGTAATAAGAATAATAATAACAGTTATAGCGATAATAATAATAGTAATAAGGATAATAATAACAGTTATAGCGATAATAATAATAATAATAATAATAAGGATAATAATAATAGTTATAAGGATAAAGACAAGAGGAATACGGTTAATACTAATAGTAATAAGAATAATAATAACAGTTATAGCGATAATAATAATAGTTATAAGGAGAAAGGCAAGAGTAATACGGATAGTAACAATAGAATAACCATAATAATAACAGTTATAGCGATAACAATAATAGTAATAAGGATAATAATAACAGTTATAGCGATAATAATAATAATAATAATAAGGATAATAATAATAGTTATAAGGATAAAGACAAGAGGAATACGGTTAATAGTAATAGTAATAAGAATAATAATAACAGCTATAGCGATAATAATAATAATAATAAGGATAATAATAATAGTTATAAGGAGAAAGACAAGAGGAATAGGGATAATAGTAATAGTAATAAGAATAATAATAACAGTTATAGCGATAATAATAATAGTTATAAGGAGAAAGACAAGAGGAATAGGGATAATATTAATAGTAACAAGAATAATAGTAACAGTTATAGCGATAATAATAATAGTAATAAGGATTAATAATAATAGTTATATGGATAAAGACAAGAGTAATACGGATACCAACAATAGTAATAAGAATAATAATAACAGTTATAGCGATAATAATAATAGTAATAAGGATAATAATAATAGTTATAAGGATAAAGACAAGGCCAATAGGGATAATAATAATAGTAATAAGAATAATAATAACAGTTATTAGCGATAATAATAATAGTTATAAGGATAAAGACAAGAGTAATAGGGATAGTAACAATAGAATAACCATAATAATAACAGTTATAGCGATAATATTAATACTATTAAGGATAATAATAGCAGTTATAGCGATAATAATAATAGTAATAAGGATAATAGTAATAGTTATAAGGATAAAGACAAGGGCAATAGCGATAATAATAATAGTAATAAGGATTAATAATAATAGTTATATGGATAAAGACAAGAGTAATACGGATAGCAACAATAGTAATAAGAATAATAATAACAGTTATAGCGATAATAATAATAGTAACAAGAATAATAATAACAGTTAAAGCGATAATAATAATAATAATAATAAGGATAATAATAGTAGTTATAAGGATAAAGACAAGATGAATACGGTTAATAGTAATAGTAATAAGAATAATAATAACAGTTATAGCGATAATAATAATAATAATAAGGATAATAATAATAGTTATAAGAGAAAGACAAGAGGAATAGGGATAATAGTAATAGTAATAAGAATAATAATAACAGTTATAGCGATAATAATAATAGTTATAAGGAGAAAGACAAGAGGAATAGGGATAATATTAATAGTAACAAGAATAATAGTAACAGTTATAGCGATAATAATAATAATAATAAGGATAATAATAATAGTTATAATAATAAATACAAGAGGAATAGGGATAATAGTAACAGTAATAAGAATAATAATAACAGTTATAGCGATAATAATAATAGTAATAAGGATTAATAATAATAGTTATATGGATAAAGACAAGAGTAATACGGATACCAACAATAGTAATAAGAATAATAATAACAGTTATAGCGATAATAATAATAGTAACAAGAATAATAATAACAGTTTATAGCGATAATAATAATAATAATAAGGATAATAATAATAGTTATAAGGAGAAAGACAAGAGGAATAGGGATAATAATAATAGTAACAAGAATAATAATAACAGTTATAGCGGTAATAATAATAGTATTAAGGATAATAATAATAGTTATAAGGATAAATACAAGAGGAATAGGGATAATAGTAATAGTAATAAGAATAATAATAACAGTTATAGCGGTAATAATAATAGTATTAAGGATAAAGACAAGAGTAATAGGGATAGCAACAATAGAATAACCACAATAATAACAGTTATAGCGATAATAATAATAGTATTAAGGATAATAATAACAGTTATAGCGATAATAATAATAGTAATAAGGATAATAATAATAGTTATAAGGATAAAGACAAGGCCAATAGGGATAATAATAATAGTAATAAGAATAATAATAACAGTTATTAGCGATAATAATAATAGTTATAAGGATAAAGACAAGAGTAATAGGGATAGTAACAATAGAATAACCATAATAATAACAGTTATAGCGATAATAATAATACTATTAAGGATAATAATAGCAGTTATAGCGATAATAATAATAGTAATAAGGATAATAGTAATAGTTATAAGGATAAAGACAAGGGCAATAGCGATAATAATAATAGTAATAAGGATTAATAATAATAGTTATATGGATAAAGACAAGAGTAATACGGATAGCAACAATAGTAATAAGAATAATAATAACAGTTATAGCGATAATAATAATAGTAACAAGAATAATAATAACAGTTAAAGCGATAATAATAATAATAATAATAAGGATAATAATAGTAGTTATAAGGATAAAGACAAGAGGAATACGGTTAATAGTAATAGTAATAAGAATAATATTAACAGTTATAGCGATAATAATAATAATAATAAGGATAATAATAATAGTTATAAGGAGAAAGACAAGAGGAATAGGGATAATAGTAATAGTAATAAGAATAATAATAACAGTTATAGCGATAATAATAATAGTTATAAGGAGAAAGACAAGAGGAATAGGGATAATATTAATAGTAACAAGAATAATAGTAACAGTTATAGCGATAATAATAATAATAATAAGGATAATAATAATAGTTATAATATAAATACAAGAGGAATAGGGATAATAGTAACAGTAATAAGAATAATAATAACAGTTATAGCGATAATAATAATAGTAATAAGGATTAATAATAATAGTTATATGGATAAAGACAACAGTAATACGGATACCAACAATAGTAATAAGAATAATAATAACAGTTATAGCGATAATAATAATAGTAACAAGAATAATAATAACAGTTATAGCGATAATAATAATAATAATAAGGATAATAATAATAGTTATAAGGAGAAAGACAAGAGGAATAGGGATAATAATAATAGTAACAATAATAATAACAACAGTTATAGCGATAATAATAATAATAATAAGGATAATAATAATAGTTATATGGAGAAAGACAAGAGGAATAGGGATAATAATAATAGTAACAAGAATAATAGTAACAGTTATAGCGATAATAATACTAATAATAAGGATAATAATAATAGTTATAAGGATAAATACAAGAGGAATAGGGATAATAGTAATAGTAATAAGAATAACAATAACAGTTATAGCGGTAATAATAATAGTATTAAGGATAAAGACAAGAGTAATAGGGATAGTAACAATAGAATAACCACAATAATAACAGTTATAGCGATAATAATAATAGTATTAAGGATAATAATAACAGTTATAGCGATAATAATAATAGTAATAAGGATAATAATAATAGTTATAAGGATAAAGACAAGGCCAATAGGGATAATAATAATAGTAATAAGAATAATAATAACAGTTATTAGCGATAATGATAATAGTTATAAGGAGAAAGACAAGAGGAATAGGGATAATAATAATAGTAACAAGAATAATAATAACAGTTATAGCGATAATAATAATAATAATGAGGATAATAATAATAAGGATAATAATAATAGTTATAAGGATAAATACAAGAGGAATAGGGATAATAGTAATAGTAATAAGAATAATAATAACAGTTATAGCGATAATAATAATAGTAATAAGGATAATAATAACAGTTATAGCGATAATAATAATAATAATAATAATAAGGATAATAATAATAGTTATAAGGATAAAGACAAGAGGAATACGGTTAATAGTAATAGTAATAAGAATAATAATAACAGTTATAGCGATAATAATAATAGTTATAAGGAGAAGGCAAGAGTAATACGGATAGTAACAATAGAATAACCATAATAATAACAGTTATAGCGATAACAATAATAGTAATAAGGATAATAATAACAGTTATAGCGATAATAATAATAATAATAATAAGGATAATAATAATAGTTATAAGGATAAAGACAAGAGGAATACGGTTAATAGTAATAGTAATAAGAATAATAATAACAGCTATAGCGATAATAATAATAATAATAAGGATAATAATAATAGTTATAAGGAGAAAGACAAGAGGAATAGGGATAATAGTAATAGTAATAAGAATAATAATAACAGTTATAGCGATAATAATAATAGTTATAAGGAGAAAGACAAGAGGAATAGGGATAATATTAATAGTAACAAGAATAATAGTAACAGTTATAGCGATAATAATAATAATAATAAGGATAATAATAATAGTTATAATAATAAATACAAGAGGAATAGGGGGGATAATAGTAACAGTAATAAGAATAATAATAACAGTTATAGCGATAATAATAATAGTAATAAGGATTAATAATAATAGTTATATGGATAAAGACAAGAGTAATACGGATACCAACAATAGTAATAAGAATAATAATAACAGTTATAGCGATAATAATAATAGTAACAAGAATAATAATAACAGTTATAGCGATAATAATAATAATAATAAGGATAATAATAATAGTTATAAGGAGAAAGACAAGAGGAATAGGGATAATAATAATAGTAACAAGAATAATAATAACAGTTATAGCGGTAATAATAATAGTATTAAGGATAATAATAATAGTTATAAGGATAAATACAAGAGGAATAGGGATAATAGTAATAGTAATAAGAATAATAATAACAGTTGTAGCGGTAATAATAATAGTATTAAGGACAAAGACAAGAGTAATAGGGATAGCAACAATAGAATAACCACAATAATAACAGTTATAGCGATAATAATAATAGTATTAAGGATAATAATAACAGTTATAGCGATAATAATAATAGTAATAAGGATAATAATAATAGTTATAAGGATAAAGACAAGGCCAATAGGGATAATAATAATAGTAATAAGAATAATAATAACAGTTATTAGCGATAATAATAATAGTTATAAGGATAAAGACAAGAGTAATAGGGATAGTAACAATAGAATAACCATAATAATAACAGTTATAGCGATAATAATAATACTATTAAGGATAATAATAGCAGTTATAGCGATAATAATAATAGTAATAAGGATAATAGTAATAGTTATAAAGGATAAAGACAAGGGCAATAGCGATAATAATAATAGTAATAAGGATTAATAATAATAGTTATATGGATAAAGACAAGAGTAATACGGATAGCAACAATAGTAATAAGAATAATAATAACAGTTATAGCGATAATAATAATAGTAACAAGAATAATAATAAACAGTTAAAGCGATAATAATAATAATAATAATAAGGATAATAATAGTAGTTATAAGGATAAAGACAAGAGGAATACGGTTAATAGTAATAGTAATAAGAATAATAATAACAGTTATAGCGATAATAATAATAATAATAAGGATAATAATAATAGTTATAAGGAGAAAGACAAGAGGAATAGGGATAATAGTAATAGTAATAAGAATAATAATAACAGTTATAGCGATAATAATAATAGTTATAAGGAGAAAGACAAGAGGAATAGGGATAATATTAATAGTAACAAGAATAATAGTAACAGTTATAGCGATAATAATAATAATAATAAGGATAATAATAATAGTTATAATAATAAATACAAGAGGAATAGGGATAATAGTAACAGTAATAAGAATAATAATAACAGTTATAGCGATAATAATAATAGTAATAAGGATTAATAATAATAGTTATATGGATAAAGACAAGAGTAATACGGATACCAACAATAGTAATAAGAATAATAATAACAGTTTATAGCGATAATAATAATAGTAACAAGAATAATAATAACAGTTATAGCGATAATAATAATAATAATAAGGATAATAATAATAGTTATAAGGAGAAAGACAAGAGGAATAGGGATAATAATAATAGTAACAATAATAATAACAACAGTTATAGCGATAATAATAATAATAATAAGGATAATAATAATAGTTATATGGAGAAAGACAAGAGGAATAGGGATAATAATAATAGTAACAAGAATAATAGTAACAGTTATAGCGATAATAATACTAATAATAAGGATAATAATAATAGTTATAAGGATAAATACAAGAGGAATAGGGATAATAGTAATAGTAATAAGAATAACAATAACAGTTATAGCGGTAATAATAATAGTATTAAGGATAAAGACAAGAGTAATAGGGATAGTAACAATAGAATAACCACAATAATAACAGTTATAGCGATAATAATAATAGTATTAAGGATAATAATAACAGTTATAGCGATAATAATAATAGTAATAAGGATAATAATAATAGTTATAAGGATAAAGACAAGGCCAATAGGGATAATAATAATAGTAATAAGAATAATAATAACAGTTATTAGCGATAATGATAATAGTTATAAGGAGAAAGACAAGAGGAATAGGGATAATAATAATAGTAACAAGAATAATAATAACAGTTATAGCGATAATAATAATAATAATGAGGATAATAATAATAAGGAATATATAGTTATAAGGATAAATACAAGAGGAATAGGGATAATAGTAATAGTAATAAGAATAATAATAACAGTTATAGCGATAATAATAATAGTAATAAGGATAATAATAACAGTTATAGCGATAATAATAATAATAATAATAATAAGGATAATAATAATAGTTATAAGGATAAAGACAAGAGGAATACGGTTAATAGTAATAGTAATAAGAATAATAATAACAGTTATAGCGATAATAATAATAGTTATAAGGAGAAAGGCAAGAGTAATACGGATAGTAACAATAGAATAACCATAATAATAACAGTTATAGCGATAACAATAATAGTAATAAGGATAATAATAACAGTTATAGCGATAATAATAATAATAATAATAAGGATAATAATAATAGTTATAAGGATAAAGACAAGAGGAATACGGTTAATAGTAATAGTAATAAGAATAATAATAACAGCTATAGCGATAATAATAATAATAATAAGGATAATAATAATAGTTATAAGGAGAAAGACAAGAGGAATAGGGATAATAGTAACAGTAATAAGAATAATAATAACAGTTATAGCGATAATAATAATAGTAATAAGGATTAATAATAATAGTTATATGGATAAAGACAAGAGTAATACGGATACCAACAATAGTAATAAGAATAATAATAACAGTTATAGCGATAATAATAATAGTAACAAGAATAATAATAACAGTTATAGCGATAATAATAATAATAATAAGGATAATAATAATAGTTATAAGGAGAAAGACAAGAGGAATAGGGATAATAATAATAGTAACAAGAATAATAATAACAGTTATAGCGGTAATAATAATAGTATTAAGGATAATAATAATAGTTATAAGGATAAATACAAGAGGAATAGGGATAATAGTAATAGTAATAAGAATAATAATAACAGTTATAGCGGTAATAATAATAGTATTAAGGATAAAGACAAGAGTAATAGGGATAGCAACAATAGAATAACCACAATAATAACAGTTATAGCGATAATAATAATAGTATTAAGGATAATAATAACAGTTATAGCGATAATAATAATAGTAATAAGGATAATAATAATAGTTATAAGGATAAAGACAAGGCCAATAGGGATAATAATAATAGTAATAAGAATAATAATAACAGTTATTAGCGATAATAATAATAGTTATAAGGATAAAGACAAGAGTAATAGGGATAGTAACAATAGAATAACCATAATAATAACAGTTATAGCGATAATAATAATACTATTAAGGATAATAATAGCAGTTATAGCGATAATAATAATAGTAATAAGGATAATAGTAATAGTTATAAGGATAAAGACAAGGGCAATAGCGATAATAATAATAGTAATAAGGATTAATAATAATAGTTATATGGATAAAGACAAGAGTAATACGGATAGCAACAATAGTAATAAGAATAATAATAACAGTTATAGCGATAATAATAATAGTAACAAGAATAATAATAACAGTTAAAGCGATAATAATAATAATAATAATAAGGATAATAATAGTAGTTATAAGGATAAAGACAAGAGGAATACGGTTAATAGTAATAGTAATAAGAATAATAATAACAGTTATAGCGATAATAATAATAATAATAAGGATAATAATAATAGTTATAAGGAGAAAGACAAGAGGAATAGGGATAATAGTAATAGTAATAAGAATAATAATAACAGTTATAGCGATAATAATAATAGTTATAAGGAGAAAGACAAGAGGAATAGGGATAATATTAATAGTAACAAGAATAATAGTAACAGTTATAGCGATAATAATAATAATAATAAGGATAATAATAATAGTTATAATAATGAATACAAGAGGAATAGGGATAATAGTAACAGTAATAAGAATAATAATAACAGTTATAGCGATAATAATAATAGTAATAAGGATTAATAATAATAGTTATATGGATAAAGACAAGAGTAATACGGATACCAACAATAGTAATAAGAATAATAATAACAGTTATAGCGATAATAATAATAGTAACAAGAATAATAATAACAGTTATAGCGATAATAATAATAATAATAAGGATAATAATAATAGTTATAAGGAGAAAGACAAGAGGAATAGGGATAATAATAATAGTAACAAGAATAATAATAACAGTTATAGCGGTAATAATAATAGTATTAAGGATAATAATAATAGTTATAAGGATAAATACAAGAGGAATAGGGATAATAGTAATAGTAATAAGAATAATAATAACAGTTATAGCGATAATAATAATAGTTATAAGGAGAAAGGCAAGAGTAATACGGATAGTAACAATAGAACAACCACAATAACAACAGTTATAGCGATAACAATAATAGTAATAAGGATAATAATAACAGTTATAGCGATAATAATAATAATAATAAGGATAATAATAATAGTTATAAGGAGAAAGACAAGAGGAATAGGGATAATAATAATAGTAACAAGAATAATAATAACAGTTATAGCGATAATAATAATAGTATTGAGGATAATAATAACAGTTATAGCGATAATAATAATAGTATTAAGGATAATAATAACAGTTATAGCGATAATAATAATAGTTATAAGGAGAAAGACAAGAGGAATAGGGATAATAATAATAGTAACAATAATAATAACAACAGTTATAGCGATAATAATAATAATAATAAGGATAATAATAATAGTTATATGGAGAAAGACAAGAGGAATAGGGATAATAATAATAGTAACAAGAATAATAGTAACAGTTATAGCGATAATAATACTAATAATAAGGATAATAATAATAGTTATAAGGATAAATACAAGAGGAATAGGGATAATAGTAATAGTAATAAGAATAATAATAACAGTTATAGCGGTAATAATAATAGTATTAAGGATAAAGACAAGAGTAATAGGGATAGTAACAATAGAATAACCACAATAATAACAGTTATAGCGATAATAATAATAGTATTAAGGATAATAATAACAGTTATAGCGATAATAATAATAGTAATAAGGATAATAATAATAGTTATAAGGATAAAGACAAGGCCAATAGGGATAATAATAATAGTAATAAGAATAATAATAACAGTTATTAGCGATAATGATAATAGTTATAAGGAGAAAGACAAGAGGAATAGGGATAATAATAATAGTAACAAGAATAATAATAACAGTTATAGCGATAATAATAATAATAATGAGGATAATAATAATAAGGATAATAATAATAGTTATAAGGATAAATACAAGAGGAATAGGGATAATAGTAATAGTAATAAGAATAATAATAACAGTTATAGCGATAATAATAATAGTAACAAGAATAATAATAACAGTTATAGCGATAATAATAATAATAATGAGGATAATAATAATAAGGATAATAATAATAGTTATAAGGATAAATACAAGAGGAATAGGGATAATAGTAATAGTAATAAGAATAATAATAACAGTTATAGCGATAATAATAATAGTAATAAGGATAATAATAACAGTTATAGCTATAATAATAATAATAATAATAATAAGGATAATAATAATAGTTATAAGGATAAAGACAAGAGGAATACGGTTAATAGTAATAGTAATAAGAATAATAATAACAGTTATAGCGATAATAATAATAGTTATAAGGAGAAAGGCAAGAGTAATACGGATAGTAACAATAGAATAACCATAATAATAACAGTTATAGCGATAACAATAATAGTAATAAGGATAATAATAACAGTTATAGCGATAATAATAATAGTATTAACGATAATAATAACAGTTACAGCGATAATAATAATAGTTATAAGGAGAAAGACAAGAGGAATAGGGATAATAATAATAGTAATCAGAATAATAATAACAGTTATAGCGATAATAAAAATAGTAATAAGGATAATAATAACAGTTATAGCGATAATAATAACAGTAATAAGGAAAATAATAACAGTTATAGCGATAATAAAAATAGTAATAAGGATTAATAATAATAGTTATAAGGATAAAGACAAGAGGAATAGGGATAATTATAATAGTAATAAGAATAATAATAACAGTTATAGCGATAATAATAATAGTAATAAGGAAAATAATAACAGTTATAGCGATAATAAAAATAGTAATAAGGATTAATAATAATAGTTATAAGGATAAAGACAAGAGGAATAGGGATAATAATAATAGTTATAAGGATAAAGACAAGAGGAATAGGGATAATCATAATAGTAATAAGAATAATAATAACAGTTATAGCGATAATAATAATAGTAATAAGGATAATAATAATAGTTATAAGGATAATGGCAAGAGTAATACGGATAGTAACAATTGATAAAGGATAATAATAACAGTTATAGCGATAATAATAATAATAATAAGGGCAATAATAATAGTTATAAGGATAAAGACAAGAGTAATAGGGATAGTAATAATAGAATAAGGATAATAATAACAGTTATAGCGATAATAATAATAGTAATAAGGATAATAATAATAGTTATAAGGATAAAGACAAGAGTAATACGGACAGTAACAATAGAATAAGGATAATAATAACAGTTATAGCGATAATAATAATAATAATAAGGGCAATAATAATAGTTATAAGGATAAAGACAAGAGGAATAGGGATAATAATAACAGTTATAGCGATAATAATAACAGTAATAAGGAAAATAATAACAGTTATAGCGATAATAAAAATAGTAATAAGGATTAATAATAATAGTTATAAGGATAAAGACAAGGGGAATAGGGATAATAATAATAGTAATAGAAATAATAATAACAGTTATAGCGATAATAATAATAATCATAAGGATAATAATAATAGTTATAAGGATAAAGACAAGAGGAATAGGGATAATCATAATAGTAATAAGAATAATAATAACAGTTATAGCGATAATAATAAAAATAATAAGGATAATAATAATAGTTATAAGGATAAAGACAAGAGGAATAGGGATAATCATAATACTAATAAGAATAATAATAACAGTTATAGCGATAATAATAATAGTAATAGGGATAATAATAATAGTCATAAGGATAAAGGCAAGAGTAATACGGATAGTAACAATTGATAAAGGATAATAATAACAGTTATAGCGATAATAATGATAGTTATAAGGATAAAGACAAGAGTAATACGGATAGTAACAATAGAATAAGGATAATA
The DNA here is from genome assembly GCA_945859555.1 of Megachile ligniseca. NCBI lineage: Eukaryota > Metazoa > Arthropoda > Insecta > Hymenoptera > Megachilidae > Megachile > Megachile ligniseca. Next base: position 53,699 of record CAMAOC010000055.1, read on the forward strand.
ATAACAGTTATAGCGAGAATAATAATAATAATAAGGGCAATAATAATAGTTATAAGGATAAAGACAAGAGGAATAGGGATAATAATAATAGTAATCAGAATAATAATAACAGTTATAGCGATAATAAAAATAGTAATAAGGATAATAATAACAGTTATAGCGATAATAATAATAGTAATAAGGATAATAATAATAGTTATAAGGATAAAGATAAGAGTAATACGGATAGTAACAATTGATAAAGGATAATAATAACAGTTATAGCGATAATAATAATAATAATAAGGGCAATAATAATAGTTATAAGGATAAAGACAAGAGTAATAGGGATAGTAATAATAGAATAAGGATAATAATAACAGTTATAGCGATAATAATAATAGTAATAAGGATAATAATAATAGTTATAAGGATAAAGACAAGAGTAATACGGACAGTAACAATAGAATAAGGATAATAATAACAGTTATAGCGATAATAATAATAATAATAAGGGCAATAATAATAGTTATAAGGATAAAGACAAGAGGAATAGGGATAATAATAATAGTAATCAGAATAATAACAACAGTTATAGCGATAATAAAAATAGTAATAAGGATAATAATAACAGTTATAGCGATAATAATAACAGTAATAAGGAAAATAATAACAGTTATAGCGATAATAAAAATAGTAATAAGGATTAATAATAATAGTTATAAGGATAAAGACCAGAGGAATAGGGATAATAATAATAGTAATAGAAATAATAATAACAGTTATAGCGATAATAATAATAATAATAAGGATAATAACAATAGTTATAAGGATAAAGACAAGAGGAATAGGGATAATCATAATAGTAATAAGAATAATAATAACAGTTATAGCGATAATAATAACAGTAATAAGGATAATAATAACAGTTATAGCGATAATAAAAATAGTAATAAGGATTAATAATAATAGTTATAAGGATAAAGACAAGAGGAATAGGGATAATTATAATAGTAATAAGAATAATAATAACAGTAATAGCGATAATAATAATAGTAATAAAGATAATAATAATAGTTATAAGGATGAAGGCAAGAGTAATACGGATAGTAACAATTGATAAAGGATAATAATAACAGTTATAGCGATAATAATAATAATAATAAGGGCAATAATAATAGTTATAAGGATAAAGGCAAGAGTAATGGGGATGGTAATAATAGACTAAGGATAATAATAACAGTTATAGCGATAATAATAATAGTAATAAGGATAATAATAACAGTTATAAGGATAAAGGCAAGAGTAATACGAATAGTAACAATTGATAAAGGATAATAATAACAGTTATAGCGATAATAATAATAATAATAAGGGCAGTAATAATAGTTATAAGGATAAAGACAAGAGTAATGGGGATAGTAATAATAGAATAAGGATTAATAATAATAGTTATAAGGATAAAGGCAAGAGTAATACGGATAGTAACAATTGTTAAAGGATAATAATAACAGTTATAGCGATAATAATAATCATAATAAGGGCAATAATAATAGTTATAAGAATAAAGACAAGAGTAATAGGGGTAGTAATAATAGAATAAGGATAATAATAACAGTTATAGCGATAATAATAACAGTAATAAGGATAATAATAACAGTTATAGCGATAATAAAAATAGTAATAAGGATTAATAATAATAGTTATAAGGATAAAGACAAGAGGAATAGGGATAATAATAATAGTAATCAGCATAATAACAACAGTTATACCGATAATAAAAATAGTAATAAGGATAATAGTAACAGTTATAGCGATAATAATAACAGTAATAAGGAAAATAATAACAGTTATAGCGATAATAAAAATAGTAATAAGGATTAATAATAATAGTTATAAGGATAAAGACAAGAGGAATAGGGATAATAATAATAGTAATAGAAATAATAATAACAGTTATAGCGATAATAATAATAATAATAAGGATAATAATAATAGTTATAAGGATAAAGACAAGAGGAATAGGGATAATCATAATACTAATAAGAATAATAATAACAGTTATAGCGATAATAATAATAGTAATAAGGATAATAATAATAGTCATAAGGATAAAGGCAAGAGTAATACGGATAGTAACAATTGATAAAGGATAATAATAACAGTTATAGCGATAATAATGATAGTTACAAGGATAAAGACAAGAGTAATACGGATAGTAACAATAGAATAAGGATAATAATAACAGTTATAGCGATAATAATAATAATAATAAGGGCAATAATAATAGTTATAAGGATAAAGACAAGAGTAATAGGGATAGTAATAATAGAATAAGGATAATAATAACAGTTATAGCGATAATAATAATAGTAATAAGGATAATAATAATAGTTATAAGGATAAAGACAAGAGGAATAGGGATAATGATAGTAGTAATAAGGATAATAATAACAGTTATAGCGATAATAACAACAATAATAAGGATAATAATAACAGTTATAGCGATAATAAAAATAGTAATAAGGATTAATAATAATAGTTATAAGGATAAAGACAAGAGGAATAGGGATAATAATAATAGTAATAGAAATAATAATAACAGTTATAGCGATAATAATAATAATAATAAGGATAATAATAATAGATATAAGGATAAAGACAAGAGGAATAGGGATAATCATAATAGTAATAAGAATAATAATAACAGTTATAGCGATAATAATAATAATAATAAGGATAATAATAATAGTTATAAGGATAAAGACAAGAGGAATAGGGATAATCATAATACTGATAAGAATAATAATAACAGTTATAGCGATAATAATAATAGTAATAAGGATAATAATAATAGTCATAAGGATAAAGGCAAGAGTAATACGGATAGTAACAATTGATAAAGGATAATAATAACAGTTATAGCGATAATAATAATAGTTATAAGGATAAAGACAAGAGTAATACGGATAGTAACAATAGAATAAGGATAATAATAACAGTTATAGCGATAATAAAAATAGTAATAAGGATTAATAATAATAGTTATAAGGATAAAGACAAGAGGAATAGGGATAATTATAATAGTAATAAGAATAATAATAACAGTTATAGCGATAATAATAGTAGTAATAAAGATAATAATAATAGTTATAAGGATGAAGGCAAGAGTAATACGGATAGTAACAATTGATAAAGGATAATAATAACAGTTATAGCGATAATAATAATAATAATAAGGGCAATAATAATAGTTATAAGGATAAAGACAAGAGTAATGGGGATAGTAATAATAGACTAAGAATAATAATAACAGTTATAGCGATAATAATAATAATAATAAGGGCAGTAATAATAGTTATAAGGATAAAGACAAGAGTAATGGGGATAGTAATAATAGAATAAGGATTAATAATAATAGTTATAAGGATAAAGGCAAGAGTAATACGGATAGTAACAATTGTTAAAGGATAATAATAACAGTTATAGCGATAATAATAATCATAATAAGGGCATTAATAATAGTTATAAGGATAAAGACAAGAGTAATAGGGGTAGTAATAATAGAATAAGGATAATAATAACAGTTATAGCGATAATAATAACAGTAATAAGGATAATAATAACAGTTATAGCGATAATAAAAATAGTAATAAGGATTAATAATAATAGTAATAAGGATAAAGACAAGAGGAATAGGGATAATAATAATAGTAATAAGAATAATTTTAACAGTTATAGTATTAATAATAATAGTAATAAGGATAAAGACAAGAGGAATAGGGATAATTATAATAGTAATAAGAATAATAATAACAGTTATAGCGATAATAATAATAGTAATAAGGATAATAGTAACAGTTATAGCGATAATAATAACAGTAATAAGGATAATAATAACAGTTATAGCGATAATAAAAATAGTAATAAGGATTAATAATAATAGTTATAAGGATAAACACAAGAGGAATAGGGATAATTATAATAGTAATAAGAATAATAATAACAGTTATAGCGATAATAATAGTAGTAATAAAGATAATAATAATAGTTATAAGGATGAAGGCAAGAGTAATACGGATAGTAACAATTGATAAAGGATAATAATAACAGTTATAGCGATAATAATAATAATAATAAGGGCAATAATAATAGTTATAAGGATAAAGACAAGAGTAATGGGGATAGTAATAATAGACTAAGAATAATAATAACAGTTATAGCGATAATAATAATAGTAATAATAATAGTTATAAGGATAATAATAATAGTAATAATAATAGTTATAAGGATAATAATAATAGTTATAAGGATAAAGGCAAGAGTAATACGAATAGTAACAATTGATAAAGGATAATAATAACAGTTATAGCGATAATAATAATAATAATAAGGGCAGTAATAATAGTTATAAGGATAAAGACAAGAGTAATGGGGATAGTAATAATAGAATAAGGATTAATAATAATAGTTATAAGGATAAAGGCAAGAGTAATACGGATAGTAACAATTGTTAAAGGATAATAATAACAGTTATAGCGATAATAATAATCATAATAAGGGCATTAATAATAGTTATAAGGATAAAGACAAGAGTAATAGGGGTAGTAATAATAGAATAAGGATAATAATAACAGTTATAGCGATAATAATAACAGTAATAAGGATAATAATAACAGTTATAGCGATAATAAAAATAGTAATAAGGATTAATAATAATAGTTATAAGGATAAAGACAAGAGGAATAGGGATAATAATAATAGTAATAAGAATAATAATAACAGTTATAGCGATAATAATAATAGTAATAAAGATAATAATAATAGTTATAAGGATGAAGGCAAGAGTAATACGGATAGTAACAATTGATAAAGGATAATAATAACAGTTATAGCGATAATAATAATAATAATAAGGGCAATAATAATAGTTATAAGGATAAAGACAAGAGTAATGGGGATAGTAATAATAGACTAAGGATAATAATAACAGTTATAGCGATAATAATAATAGTAATAAGGATAATAATAATAGTTATAAGGATAAAGGCAAGAGTAATACGAATAGTAACAATTGATAAAGGATAATAATAACAGTTATAGCGATAATAATAATAATAATAAGGGCAGTAATAATAGTTATAAGGATAAAGACAAGAGTAATGGGGATAGTAATAATAGAATAAGGATTAATAATAATAGTTATAAGGATAAAGGCAAGAGTAATAGGGGTAGTAATAATAGAATAAGGATAATAATAACAGTTATAGCGATAATAATAACAGTAATAAGGATAATAATAACAGTTATAGCGATAATAAAAATAGTAATAAGGATAATAATAACAGTTATAGCGATAATAATAATAGTATTAAGGATAATAGTAACAGTTATAGCGATAATAAAAATAGTAATAAGGATTAATAATAATAGTTATAAGGATAAAGGCAAGAATAATACGAATAGTAACAATTGATAAAGGATAATAATAACAGTTATAGCGATAATAATAATAATAATAAGGGCAGTAATAATAGTTATAAGGATAAAGACAAGAGTAATGGGGATAGTAATAATAGAATAAGGATTAATAATAATAGTTATAAGGATAAAGGCAAGAGTAATACGGATAGTAACAATTGTTAAAGGATAATAATAACAGTTATAGCGATAATAATAATCATAATAAGGGCAATAATAATAGTTATAAGGATAAAGACAAGAGTAATAGGGGTAGTAATAATAGAATAAGGATAATAATAACAGTTATAGCGATAATAATAACAGTAATAAGGATAATAATAACAGTTATAGCGATAATAAAAATAGTAATAAGGATTAATAATAATAGTTATAAGGATAAAGACAAGAGGAATAGGGATAATAATAATAGTAATAAGAATAATTTTAACAGTTATAGTATTAATAATAATAGTAATAAGGATAAAGGCAAGAGTAATACGGATAGTAACAATAGATAAAGGATAATAATAACAGTTATAGCGATAATAATAATAATAATAAGGGCAACAATAATAGTTATAAGGATAAAGACAAGAGTAATAGGGATAGTAATAATAGAATAAGGATAATAATAACAGTTATAGCGATAATAATAATAGTAATACGGATAATAATAATAGTTATAAGGATAAAGACAAGAGTAATACGGATAGTAACAATAGAATAAGGATAATAATAACAGTTATAGCGATAATAATAATAATAATAAGGATAATAATAATAGTTATAAGGATAAAGACAAGATGAATAGGGATAATTATAATAGTAATAATAATAATAATAACAGTGACAGCGATAGTAAAAATAGTAATAAGGATAATAATAACAGTTATAGCGATAATAATAACAGTAATAAGGATAATAATAACAGTTATAGCGATAATAAAAATAGTAATAAGGATTAATAATAATAGTTATAAGGATAAAGACAAGAGGAATACGGATAATAATAATGGTAATAAGAATAATATTAACAGTTATAGTATTAATAACAATAGTAATAAGGATAAAGGCAAGAGTAATACGGATAGTAACAATAGATAAAGGATAATAATAACAGTTATAGCGATAATAATAACAGTAATAAGGATAATAATAACAGTTATAGCGATAATAGAAATAGTAATAAGGATTAATAATAATAGTTATAAGGATAAAGACATGAGGAATAGGGATAATAATAATAGTAATAAGAATAATATTAACAGTTATAGTATTAATAATAATAGTAATAAGGATAAAGGCAAGAGTAATACGGATAGTAACAATAGATAAAGGATAATAATAACAGTTATAGCGATAATAATAATAAGAATAAGGGCAATAATAATAGTTATAAGGATAAAGACAAGAGGAATGGGGATAGTAATAATAGAATAAGGATTAATAATAATAGTTATAAGGATAAAGGCAAGAGTAATACGGATAGTAACAATTGATAAAGGATAATAATAACAGTTATAGCTATAATAATAATAATAATAAGGGCAATAATAATAGTTATAAGGATAAAGACAAGGGGAATAGGGATAATGATAATAGTAAGTAGAATAGAAATAACAGTAATAGTGATAATAATAACATATATAGCGAGAATAATAATAGATATAAGTATAGGAATAACAGTTATAAGGATAAAGAGAAGAGTAATACGAATAGTAATAATGGAATAAGGATAATAATAACAGTTATAGCGATAATAATAATAGTACTAAGAATAATAATAATAGTTATAAGGATAAAGACAAGAGTAATAGGGGTGGTAATAATAGAATAAGGATAATAATAACAGTTATAGCGATAATAATAATAATAATAAGGGTAATGATAATAGTTATAAGGATAAAGACAAGGGGAATAGGGATAATGATAGTAGTAATAAGAATAGTAATAACAGTAATAGTGATAATAATAACATTTATAGCGACAATAATAATAGATATAAGTATAGGAATAACAGTTATCAGGATAAAGAGAAGAGTAATACGAATAGCAATAATGGAATAAGGATAATAATAACAGTTATAGCGATAATAGTAATAGTAATAAGAATAATAATAACAGTTATAGCGATAATAATAATAATAACAAGCATAATAATAATATTTATAAGGATAAAGACAAGAGTAATAGGGATAGTAATAATAGAATAAGGATAATAATACCAGTTATAACAATAAAAATAATAATAATAAGGATAATGATAATAGTTATAAGGATAAAGACAAGAGTAATAGAGATAGCAATGATAGAATAAGGATAATAATAACAGTTATAACGATAATAATAATAATAATAAGGATAATGATAATAGTTATAAGGATAAAGACAAGGGGAATAGGGATAATGATAGTAGTAATAAGAATAGTAAGAACAGTAATAATGATAATAATAATATTTATAGCGACAATAATAAAAGATATAAGTATAGGAATAACAGTTATAAGGATAAAGAGAAGAGTCATACGAATAGTAATAATGGAATAAGGATAATAATAACAGTTACAGCGATAATAATAATAGTAACAAGGATAATAATAATGGTTATAAGGATAAAGACAAGAGTAATAGGGATAGTAATAATAGAATAAAGATAATAATAACAGTTATAGCGATAATAATAATAGTAATAAGGATAATAATAATAGTTACAAGAATAAAGACAAGAGTAAAACGGATAGTAACAATAGAATAAGGATAATAATAATAATAGTTATGAGGATAAAGGCAAGAGTAAGACGGGTAGTAACAATAGAATAAGGATAATTATAACAGTTATAGCGATAATAATAATAATAATAATAAGGATAATAATAATAGTTATAAGGACAAAGACAAGAGGAAAACGGATAGTAACAATAGAATAAGGATAATAATAACAGTTATAGCGATAATAATAATAATAACAAGCATAACAATAATATTTATGAGGATAAAGACAAGAGTAATAGGGATAGTAATAATAGAATAAGGATAATAATAACAGTTATAGTGATAATAATAATAGTAACAAGAATAAAAATAACAGTAATAATGATAATGATAACATTTATAGCGATAATAATAATAGTAAGATGTATACGTATAATAGTTATAAGGATAAAGAGAAGAGTAATACGAATAGTAATAATGGAATAAGGATAATAATAACACTTATAGCGATAATAATAATAGTGATAAGGAAAATAATAATTGTTATAAGGATAAAGACAAGAGTAATAGGGATAGTAATAATACAATAAGGATAATAATAATAGATATAAGGATAAAGACAAGAGTAATAGAGATAGTAATAATGGAATAAGGATAATAATAACAGTTATAGCGATAATAATAATAGTAATAAGAATAATAATAACAGTTATAGAGATAATAATAATAATAACAAGGATAATAATAATGGTTATAAGGATAAAAACAAGAGTAATAGAGATAGTAGTAATGGAATAAGGATAATAATAACAGTTATAGCGATAATAATAATAGTTATAAGGATAATAATAATAGTTACAAGGATAAAGACAAGACTAAAACGGATAGTAACAATAGAATAAGGATAATAATAACAGTTATAGCGATAAGAATAATAGTAATAAGGATAATAATAATAATAGTTATGAGGATAAAGGCAAGAGTAAAACGGGTAGTAACAATAGAATAAGGATAATTATAACAGTTATAGTGATAACAATAATAATAATAATAAGGATAATAATAATAGTTATAAGGACAAAGACAAGAGGAAAACGGATAGTAACAATAGAATAAGGATAATAATAACAGTTATAGCGATAATAATAATAATAACAAGCATAATAATAATATTTATGCGGATAAAGACAAGAGTAATAGGGATAGTAATAACAGAATAAGGATAATAATAACAGTTATAGCGATAATAATAATAGTAACAAGAATAAAAATAACAGTAATAATGATAATGATAACATTTATAGCGATAATAATAATAGTAAGATGTATACGTATAATAGTTATAAGGATAAAGAGAAGAGTAATACGAATAGTAATAATGGAATAAGGATAATAATAACACTTATAGCGATAATAATAATAGTGATAAGGAAAATAATAGTTGTTATAAGGATAAAGACAAGAGTAATAGGGATAGTAATAATAGAATAAGGATAATAATAACAGTTATAGCGATAATAATAATAATAACAAGCATAATAATATTATTTATGAGGATAAAGACAAGAGTAATAGGGATAGTAATAATAGAATAAGGATAATAATAACAGTTATAGCGATAATAATAATAGTAACAAGAATAAAAATAACAGTAATAATGATAATGATAACATTTATAGCGATAATAATAATAGTAAGATGTATACGTATAATAGTTATAAGGATAAAGAGAAGAGTAATACGAATAGTAATAATGGAATAAGGATAATAATAACAGTTATAGCGATAATAATAATAGTTATAAGGATAATAATAATAGTTACAAGGATAAAGACAAGAGTAAAACGGATAGTAACAATAGAATAAGGATAATAATAACAGTTATAGCGATAAGAATAATAGTAATAAGGTTAATAATAATAATAGTTATGAGGATAAAGGCACGAGTACTACGGATAGTAACAATAGAATAAACATAATTATAACAGTTATAGCGATAATAATAATAGTAATAAGGATAATAATAATAGTTACAAGGATAAAGACAAGAGTAAAACGGATAGTAACAATTGATAAAGGATAATAATAACAGTTATAGCGATAATAATAATAATAATAAGGGCAATAATAATAGTTATAAGGATAAAGACAAGAGTAATGGGGATAGTAATAATAGACTAAGAATAATAATAACAGTTATAGCGATAATAAAAATAGTAATAAGGATTAATAATAATAGTAATAAGGATAAAGACAAGAGGAATAGGGATAATAATAATAGTAATAAGAATAATTTTAACAGTTATAGTATTAATAATAATAGTAATAAGGATAAAGACAAGAGGAATAGGGATAATTATAATAGTAATAAGAATAATAATAACAGTTATAGCGATAATAATAATAGTAATAAGGATAATAGTAACAGTTATAGCGATAATAATAACAGTAATAAGGATAATAATAACAGTTATAGCGATAATAAAAATAGTAATAAGGATTAATAATAATAGTTATAAGGATAAAGACAAGAGGAATAGGGATAATTATAATAGTAATAAGAATAATAATAACAGTTATAGCGATAATAATAGTAGTAATAAAGATAATAATAATAGTTATAAGGATGAAGGCAAGAGTAATACGGATAGTAACAATTGATAAAGGATAATAATAACAGTTATAGCGATAATAATAATAATAATAAGGGCAATAATAATAGTTATAAGGATAAAGACAAGAGTAATGGGGATAGTAATAATAGACTAAGAATAATAATAACAGTTATAGCGATAATAATAATAGTAATAAGGATAATAATAATAGTTATAAGGATAAAGGCAAGAGTAATACGAATAGTAACAATTGATAAAGGATAATAATAACAGTTATAGCGATAATAATAATAATAATAAGGGCAGTAATAATAGTTATAAGGATAAAGACAAGAGTAATGGGGATAGTAATAATAGAATAAGGATTAATAATAATAGTTATAAGGATAAAGGCAAGAGTAATACGGATAGTAACAATTGTTAAAGGATAATAATAACAGTTATAGCGATAATAATAATCATAATAAGGGCATTAATAATAGTTATAAGGATAAAGACAAGAGTAATAGGGGTAGTAATAATAGAATAAGGATAATAATAACAGTTATAGCGATAATAATAACAGTAATAAGGATAATAATAACAGTTATAGCGATAATAAAAATAGTAATAAGGATTAATAATAATAGTTATAAGGATAAAGACAAGAGGAATAGGGATAATAATAATAGTAATAAGAATAATAATAACAGTTATAGCGATAATAATAATAGTAATAAAGATAATAATAATAGTTATAAGGATGAAGGCAAGAGTAATACGGATAGTAACAATTGATAAAGGATAATAATAACAGTTATAGCGATAATAATAATAATAATAAGGGCAATAATAATAGTTATAAGGATAAAGACAAGAGTAATGGGGATAGTAATAATAGACTAAGGATAATAATAACAGTTATAGCGATAATAATAATAGTAATAAGGATAATAATAATAGTTATAAGGATAAAGGCAAGAGTAATACGAATAGTAACAATTGATAAAGGATAATAATAACAGTTATAGCGATAATAATAATAATAATAAGGGCAGTAATAATAGTTATAAGGATAAAGACAAGAGTAATGGGGATAGTAATAATAGAATAAGGATTAATAATAATAGTTATAAGGATAAAGGCAAGAGTAATAGGGGTAGTAATAATAGAATAAGGATAATAATAACAGTTATAGCGATAATAATAACAGTAATAAGGATAATAATAACAGTTATAGCGATAATAAAAATAGTAATAAGGATAATAATAACAGTTATAGCGATAATAATAATAGTATTAAGGATAATAGTAACAGTTATAGCGATAATAAAAATAGTAATAAGGATTAATAATAATAGTTATAAGGATAAAGGCAAGAATAATACGAATAGTAACAATTGATAAAGGATAATAATAACAGTTATAGCGATAATAATAATAATAATAAGGGCAGTAATAATAGTTATAAGGATAAAGACAAGAGTAATGGGGATAGTAATAATAGAATAAGGATTAATAATAATAGTTATAAGGATAAAGGCAAGAGTAATACGGATAGTAACAATTGTTAAAGGATAATAATAACAGTTATAGCGATAATAATAATCATAATAAGGGCAATAATAATAGTTATAAGGATAAAGACAAGAGTAATAGGGGTAGTAATAATAGAATAAGGATAATAATAACAGTTATAGCGATAATAATAACAGTAATAAGGATAATAATAACAGTTATAGCGATAATAAAAATAGTAATAAGGATTAATAATAATAGTTATAAGGATAAAGACAAGAGGAATAGGGATAATAATAATAGTAATAAGAATAATTTTAACAGTTATAGTATTAATAATAATAGTAATAAGGATAAAGGCAAGAGTAATACGGATAGTAACAATAGATAAAGGATAATAATAACAGTTATAGCGATAATAATAATAATAATAAGGGCAACAATAATAGTTATAAGGATAAAGACAAGAGTAATAGGGATAGTAATAATAGAATAAGGATAATAATAACAGTTATAGCGATAATAATAATAGTAATACGGATAATAATAATAGTTATAAGGATAAAGACAAGAGTAATACGGATAGTAACAATAGAATAAGGATAATAATAACAGTTATAGCGATAATAATAATAATAATAAGGATAATAATAATAGTTATAAGGATAAAGACAAGATGAATAGGGATAATTATAATAGTAATAATAATAATAATAACAGTGACAGCGATAGTAAAAATAGTAATAAGGATAATAATAACAGTTATAGCGATAATAATAACAGTAATAAGGATAATAATAACAGTTATAGCGATAATAAAAATAGTAATAAGGATTAATAATAATAGTTATAAGGATAAAGACAAGAGGAATACGGATAATAATAATGGTAATAAGAATAATATTAACAGTTATAGTATTAATAACAATAGTAATAAGGATAAAGGCAAGAGTAATACGGATAGTAACAATAGATAAAGGATAATAATAACAGTTATAGCGATAATAATAACAGTAATAAGGATAATAATAACAGTTATAGCGATAATAGAAATAGTAATAAGGATTAATAATAATAGTTATAAGGATAAAGACATGAGGAATAGGGATAATAATAATAGTAATAAGAATAATATTAACAGTTATAGTATTAATAATAATAGTAATAAGGATAAAGGCAAGAGTAATACGGATAGTAACAATAGATAAAGGATAATAATAACAGTTATAGCGATAATAATAATAAGAATAAGGGCAATAATAATAGTTATAAGGATAAAGACAAGAGGAATGGGGATAGTAATAATAGAATAAGGATTAATAATAATAGTTATAAGGATAAAGGCAAGAGTAATACGGATAGTAACAATTGATAAAGGATAATAATAACAGTTATAGCTATAATAATAATAATAATAAGGGCAATAATAATAGTTATAAGGATAAAGACAAGAGGAATAGGGATAATTATAATAGTAATAAGAATAATATTAACAGTTATAGTGCTAATAATAATAGTAATACGGATAAAGGCAAGAGTAATACGGACAGTAACAATAGAATAAGGATAATTGTAACATTTATAAAGATAATAATAATAGTTATAAGGATAAATACAAGAGTAATACGGATAGTAACAATAGAATAAGGATAATAATAACAGTTATGGCGATAATAATAATAATAATAAGGATAAAAATAATAGTTATAGCGATAATAATAATAGTAATAAGGATAATAATAATAGTTATAAGGATAAAGACAAGAGTAATACGGATAGTAATAATAGAATAAGGATGATTATAAGAGCTATAGCGATAATAATAATCATAATAATAAGGATAATAATAATAGTTATAAGAATAAAGATGAGTGTAAAACGGATAGTAATAATAGAATAAGGATAATAATAACAGTTATAGCGATAATAATAACAGTAATAAGGATAATAATAATAGTTAGAAAGGATAAAGACAAGAGTAAAACGGATAGTAACAATAGAAGAAGGATAATAATAACAGTTATAGCGATAATAATAATAATAATAATAAGGTTAATAATAAAAGTTATAAGGATAAAGACATGAGTAAAACGGACAGTAATAATAGAATAAGGATAATAATAACAGTTATAGCGATAATAATAACAGTAATAAGGATAATAATAATAATAGTTATAAGGATAAAGGCAAGAGTAAAACGGATAGTAACAACAGAATAAGGAAAATAATAATAGTTATAAGGATAAAGACAAGGGGAATAGGGATAATGATAATAGTAAGTAGAATAGAAATAACAGTAATAGTGATAATAATAACATATATAGCGACAATAATAATAGATATAAGTATAGGAATAACAGTTATAAGGATAAAGAGAAGAGTAATACGAATAGTAATAATGGAATAAGGATAATAATAACAGTTATAGCGATAATAATAATAAGAATAAGGGCAATAATAATAGTTATAAGGATAAAGACAAGAGGAATGGGGATAGTAATAATAGAATAAGGATTAATAATAATAGTTATAAGGATAAAGGCAAGAGTAATACGGATAGTAACAATTGATAAAGGATAATAATAACAGTTATAGCTATAATAATAATAATAATAAGGGCAATAATAATAGTTATAAGGATAAAGACAAGAGGAATAGGGATAATTATAATAGTAATAAGAATAATATTAACAGTTATAGTGCTAATAATAATAGTAATACGGATAAAGGCAAGAGTAATACGGATAGTAACAATAGAATAAGGATAATTGTAACATTTATAAAGATAATAATAATAGTTATAAGGATAAAGGCAATAGTAATAGGGATAGTAATGTTAGAATATGGATAATTATAACAGTTATAGCTATAATAATAATAATAATAATCAGGTTAATAATAATAGTTATATCGATAAAGACAAGAGTAAAACGGATAGTAATAATAGAATAAGGATAATAATAACAGTTATAGCGATAATAATAATAGGAATAAGGATAATAATAATAGTTAGAAAGGATAAAGACAAGAGTAAAACGGATAGTAACAATAGAAGAAGGATAATAATAACAGTTATAGCGATAATAATAATAATAATAATAAGGTTAATAATAAAAGTTATAAGGATAAAGACATGAGTAAAACGGACAGTAATAATAGAATAAGGATAATAATAACAGTTATAGCGATAATAATAACAGTAATAAGGATAATAATAACAGTAATAAGGATAATAATAATAATAGTTATAAGGATAAAGGCAAGAGTAAAACGGATAGTAACAACAGAATAAGGAAAATAATAATAGTTATAAGGATAAAGACAAGGGGAATAGGGATAATGATAATAGTAAGTAGAATAGAAATAACAGTAATAGTGATAATAATAACATATATAGCGACAATAATAATAGATATAAGTATAGGAATAACAGTTATAAGGATAAAGAGAAGAGTAATACGAATAGTAATAATGGAATAAGGATAATAATAACAGTTATAGCGATAATAATAATAGTACTAAGAATAATAATAATAGTTATAAGGATAAAGACAAGAGTAATACGGATAGTAATAATAGAATAAGGATGATTATAAGAGCTATAGCGATAATAATAATCATAATAATAAGGATAATAATAATAGTTATAAGAATAAAGATGAGTGTAAAACGGATAGTAATAATAGAATAAGGATAATAATAACAGTTATAGCGATAATAGTAACAGTAATAAGGATAATAATAATAATAGTTATAAGGATAAAGGCAATAGTAATAGGGATAGTAATGTTAGAATATGGATAATTATAACAGTTATAGCTATAATAATAATAATAATAATCAGGTTAATAATAATAGTTATATCGATAAAGACAAGAGTAAAACGGATAGTAATAATAGAATAAGGATAATAATAACAGTTATAGCGATAATAATAATAGGAATAAGGATAATAATAATAGTTAGAAAGGATAAAGACAAGAGTAAAACGGATAGTAACAATAGAAGAAGGATAATAATAACAGTTATAGCGATAATAATAATAATAATAATAAGGTTAATAATAAAAGTTATAAGGATAAAGACATGAGTAAAACGGACAGTAATAATAGAATAAGGATAATAATAACAGTTATAGCGATAATAATAACAGTAATAAGGATAATAATAACAGTAATAAGGATAATAATAATAATAGTTATAAGGATAAAGGCAAGAGTAAAACGGATAGTAACAACAGAATAAGGAAAATAATAATAGTTATAAGGATAAAGACAAGGGGAATAGGGATAATGATAATAGTAAGTAGAATAGAAATAACAGTAATAGTGATAATAATAACATATATAGCGAGAATAATAATAGATATAAGTATAGGAATAACAGTTATAAGGATAAAGAGAAGAGTAATACGAATAGTAATAATGGAATAAGGATAATAATAACAGTTATAGCGATAATAATAATAGTACTAAGAATAATAATAATAGTTATAAGGATAAAGACAAGAGTAATAGGGGTGGTAATAATAGAATAAGGATAATAATAACAGTTATAGCGATAATAATAATAATAATAAGGGTAATGATAATAGTTATAAGGATAAAGACAAGGGGAATAGGGATAATGATAGTAGTAATAAGAATAGTAATAACAGTAATAGTGATAATAATAACATTTATAGCGACAATAATAATAGATATAAGTATAGGAATAACAGTTATCAGGATAAAGAGAAGAGTAATACGAATAGCAATAATGGAATAAGGATAATAATAACAGTTATAGCGATAATAGTAATAGTAATAAGAATAATAATAACAGTTATAGCGATAATAATAATAATAACAAGCATAATAATAATATTTATAAGGATAAAGACAAGAGTAATAGGGATAGTAATAATAGAATAAGGATAATAATACCAGTTATAACAATAAAAATAATAATAATAAGGATAATGATAATAGTTATAAGGATAAAGACAAGAGTAATAGAGATAGCAATGATAGAATAAGGATAATAATAACAGTTATAACGATAATAATAATAATAATAAGGATAATGATAATAGTTATAAGGATAAAGACAAGGGGAATAGGGATAATGATAGTAGTAATAAGAATAGTAAGAACAGTAATAATGATAATAATAATATTTATAGCGACAATAATAAAAGATATAAGTATAGGAATAACAGTTATAAGGATAAAGAGAAGAGTCATACGAATAGTAATAATGGAATAAGGATAATAATAACAGTTACAGCGATAATAATAATAGTAACAAGGATAATAATAATGGTTATAAGGATAAAGACAAGAGTAATAGGGATAGTAATAATAGAATAAGGATAATAATAACAGTTATAGCGATAATAATAATAGTAATAAGGATAATAATAATAGTTACAAGAATAAAGACAAGAGTAAAACGGATAGTAACAATAGAATAAGGATAATAATAATAATAGTTATGAGGATAAAGGCAAGAGTAAGACGGGTAGTAACAATAGAATAAGGATAATTATAACAGTTATAGCGATAATAATAATAATAATAATAAGGATAATAATAATAGTTATAAGGACAAAGACAAGAGGAAAACGGATAGTAACAATAGAATAAGGATAATAATAACAGTTATAGCGATAATAATAATAATAACAAGCATAACAATAATATTTATGAGGATAAAGACAAGAGTAATAGGGATAGTAATAATAGAATAAGGATAATAATAACAGTTATAGTGATAATAATAATAGTAACAAGAATAAAAATAACAGTAATAATGATAATGATAACATTTATAGCGATAATAATAATAGTAAGATGTATACGTATAATAGTTATAAGGATAAAGAGAAGAGTAATACGAATAGTAATAATGGAATAAGGATAATAATAACACTTATAGCGATAATAATAATAGTGATAAGGAAAATAATAATTGTTATAAGGATAAAGACAAGAGTAATAGGGATAGTAATAATAGAATAAGGATAATAATAATAGATATAAGGATAAAGACAAGAGTAATAGAGATAGTAATAATGGAATAAGGATAATAATAACAGTTATAGCGATAATAATAATAGTAATAAGAATAATAATAACAGTTATAGAGATAATAATAATAATAACAAGGATAATAATAATGGTTATAAGGATAAAAACAAGAGTAATAGAGATAGTAGTAATGGAATAAGGATAATAATAACAGTTATAGCGATAATAATAATAGTTATAAGGATAATAATAATAGTTACAAGGATAAAGACAAGACTAAAACGGATAGTAACAATAGAATAAGGATAATAATAACAGTTATAGCGATAAGAATAATAGTAATAAGGATAATAATAATAATAGTTATGAGGATAAAGGCAAGAGTAAAACGGGTAGTAACAATAGAATAAGGATAATTATAACAGTTATAGCGATAACAATAATAATAATAATAAGGATAATAATAATAGTTATAAGGACAAAGACAAGAGGAAAACGGATAGTAACAATAGAATAAGGATAATAATAACAGTTATAGCGATAATAATAATAATAACAAGCATAATAATAATATTTATGCGGATAAAGACAAGAGTAATAGGGATAGTAATAACAGAATAAGGATAATAATAACAGTTATAGCGATAATAATAATAGTAACAAGAATAAAAATAACAGTAATAATGATAATGATAACATTTATAGCGATAATAATAATAGTAAGATGTATACGTATAATAGTTATAAGGATAAAGAGAAGAGTAATACGAATAGTAATAATGGAATAAGGATAATAATAACACTTATAGCGATAATAATAATAGTGATAAGGAAAATAATAGTTGTTATAAGGATAAAGACAAGAGTAATAGGGATAGTAATAATAGAATAAGGATAATAATAACAGTTATAGCGATAATAATAATAATAACAAGCATAATAATATTATTTATGAGGATAAAGACAAGAGTAATAGGGATAGTAATAATAGAATAAGGATAATAATAACAGTTATAGCGATAATAATAATAGTAACAAGAATAAAAATAACAGTAATAATGATAATGATAACATTTATAGCGATAATAATAATAGTAAGATGTATACGTATAATAGTTATAAGGATAAAGAGAAGAGTAATACGAATAGTAATAATGGAATAAGGATAATAATAACAGTTATAGCGATAATAATAATAGTTATAAGGATAATAATAATAGTTACAAGGATAAAGACAAGAGTAAAACGGATAGTAACAATAGAATAAGGATAATAATAACAGTTATAGCGATAAGAATAATAGTAATAAGGTTAATAATAATAATAGTTATGAGGATAAAGGCACGAGTACTACGGATAGTAACAATAGAATAAACATAATTATAACAGTTATAGCGATAATAATAATAGTAATAAGGATAATAATAATAGTTACAAGGATAAAGACAAGAGTAAAACGGATAGTAACAATAGAAGAAAGATAATAATAACAGTTATAGCGATAATAATAATAATAACAGGCATAATAATAATATTTATGAGGATAAAGACAAGAGTAATAGGGATAGTAATGATAGAATAAGAATAATAATAACAGTTATAGCGATAATAATAATAGTTATAAGGATAATAATAATAGTTACAAGGATAAAGACAAGACTAAAACGGATAGTAACAATAGAATAAGGATAATAATAACAGTTATAGCGATAATCATAATAGTAATAAGGATAATAATAATATTTACAAGAATAAAGACAAGAGTAAAACGGATAGTAACAATAGAATAAGGATAATAATAACAGTTATAGCGATAAGAATAATAGTAATAAGGATAATAATAATAATAGTTATGAGGATAAAGGCAAGAGTAAAACGGGTAGTAACAATAGAATAAAGATAATTATAACAGTTATAGCGATAATAATAATAATAATAATAAGGATAATAATAATAGTTATAAGGACAAAGACAAGAGGAAAACGGATAGTAACAATAGAATAAGGATAATAATAACAGTTATAGCGATAATAATAATAATAACAAGCATAATAATAATATTTATGAGGATAAAGACAAGAGTAATAGGGATAGTAATAATAGAATAAGGATAATAATAACAGTTATAGCGATAATAATAATAGTAACAAGAATAACAATAACAGTAGTAATGATAATGATAACATTTATAGCGATAATAATAATAGTAATATGTATACGTATAATAGTTACAAGGATAAAGACAAGACTAAAACGGATAGTAACACTAGAATAAGGATAATAATAACAGTTATAGCGATAATAATAATAGTTATAAGGATAATAATAATAGTTACAAGGATAATGACAAGACTAAAACGGATAGTAACAATAGAATAAGGATAATAATAACAGTTATAGCGATAAGAATAATAGTAATAAGGATAATAATAATAATAGTTATGAGGATAAAGGCAAGAGTAAAACGGGTAGTAACAATAGAATAAGGATAATTATAACAGTTATAGCGATAATAATAATAATAATAATAATAAGGATAATAATAATAGTTATAAGGACAAAGACAAGAGGAAAACGGATAGTAACAATAGAATAAGGATAATAATAACAGTTATAGCGATAATAATAATAATAACAAGCATAATAATAATATTTATGAGGATAAAGACAAGAGTAATAGGGATAGTAATAATAGAATAAGGATAATAATAACAGTTATAGCGATAATAATAATAGTAACAAGAATAAAAATAACAGTAATAATGATACTGATAACATTTATAGCGATAATAATAATAGTAAGATGTATACGTATAATAGTTATAAGGATAAAGAGAAGAGTAATACGAATAGTAATAATGGAATAAGGATAATGATAACAGTTATAGCGATAATAATAATAGTGATAAGGAAAATAATAATAGTTATAAGGATAAAGACAAGAGTAATAGGGATAGTAATAATAGAATAAGGATAATAATAATAGTTATAAGGATAAAGACAAGAGTAATAGAGATAGTAATAATGGAATAAGGATAATAATAACAGTTATAGCGATAATAATAATAGTAATAAGAATAATAATAACAGTTATAGCGATAATAATAATAATAACAAGGATAATAATAATGGTTATAAGGATAAAGACAAGAGTAATAGAGATAGTAATAATGGAATAATGATAATAATAACAGTTATAGCGACAATAATAATAGTAATAAGAATAATAATAACAGTTATAGCGATAATAATAATAATAACAAGGATAATAACAATAGTTATAAGGATAAAGGCAAGAGTAAAACGGGTAGTAACAATAGAATAAGGATAATTATAACAGTTATAGCGATAATAATAATAATAATAATAATAAGGATAATAATAATAGTTATAAGGACAAAGACAAGAGGAAAACGGATAGTAACAATAGAATAAGGATAATAATAACAGTTATAGCGATAATAATAATAATAACAAGCATAATAATAATATTTATGAGGATAAAGACAAGAGTAATAGGGATAGTAATAATAGAATAAGGATAATAATAACAGTTATAGCGATAATAATAATAGTAACAAGAATAAAAATAACAGTAATAATGATAATGATAACATTTATAGCGATAATAATAATAGTAAGATGTATACGTATAATAGTTATAAGGATAAAGAGAAGAGTAATACGAATAGTAATAATGGAATAAGGATAATAATAACAGTTATAGCGATAATAATAATAGTGATAAGGAAAATAATAATAGTTATAAGGATAAAGACAAGAGTAATAGGGATAGTAATAATAGAATAAGGATAATAATAATAGTTATAAGGATAAAGACAAGAGTAATAGAGATAGTAATAATGGAATAAGGATAATAATAACAGTTATAGCGATAATAATAATAATAACAAGCATAATAATATTATTTATGAGGATAAAGACAAGAGTAATAGGGATAGTAATAATAGAATAAGGATAATAATAACAGTTATAGCGATAATAATAATAGTAACAAGAATAAAAATAACAGTAATAATGATAATGATAACATTTATAGCGATAATAATAATAGTAAGATGTATACGTATAATAGTTATAAGGATAAAGAGAAGAGTAATACGAATAGTAATAATGGAATAAGGATAATAATAACAGTTATAGCGATAATAATAATAGTGATAAGGAAAATAATAATAGTTATAAGGATAAAGACAAGAGTAATAGGGATAGTAATAATAGAATAAGGATAATAATAATAGTTATAAGGATAAAGACAAGAGTAATAGAGATAGTAATAATGGAATAAGGATAATAATAACAGTTATAGCGATAATAATAATAGTAATAAGAATAATAATAACAGTTATAGCGATAATAATAATAATAACAAGGATAATAATAATGGTTATAAGGATAAAGACAAGAGTAATAGAGATAGTAATAATGGAATAATGATAATAATAACTGTTATAGCGACAATAATAATAGTAATAAGAATAATAATAACAGTTATAGCGATAATAATAATAATAACAAGGATAATAACAATAGTTATAAGGATAAAGGCAAGAGTAAAACGGGTAGTAACAATAGAATAAGGATAATTATAACAGTTATAGCGATAATAATAATAATAATAATAATAAGGATAATAATAATAGTTATAAGGACAAAGACAAGAGGAAAACGGATAGTAACAATAGAATAAGGATAACAATAACAGTTATAGCGATAATAATAATAATAACAAGCATAATAATAATATTTATGAGGATAAAGACAAGAGTAATAGGGATAGTAATAATAGAATAAGGATAATAATAACAGTTATAGCGATAATAATAATAGTAACAAGAATAAAAATAACAGTAATAATGATAATGATAACATTTATAGCGATAATAATAATAGTAAGATGTATACGTATAATAGTTATAGGGATAAAGAGAAGAGTAATACGAATAGTAATAATGGAATAAGGATAATAATAACAGTTATAGCGATAATAATAATAGTGATAAGGAAAATAATAATAGTTATAAGGATAAAGACAAGAGTAATAGGGATAGTAATAATAGAATAAGGATAATAATAAAAGTTATGAGGATAAAGACAAGAGTAATAGAGATAGTAATAATGGAATAAGGATAATAATAACAGTTATAGCGATA
The DNA here is from genome assembly GCA_945859555.1 of Megachile ligniseca. Classification (NCBI taxonomy): domain Eukaryota; kingdom Metazoa; phylum Arthropoda; class Insecta; order Hymenoptera; family Megachilidae; genus Megachile; species Megachile ligniseca. The sequence goes on from CAMAOC010000055.1 coordinate 77,150, forward strand.
ATAATAATAGTAATAAGAATAATAATAACAGTTATAGCGATAATAATAATAATAACAAGGATAATAATAATGGTTATAAGGATAAAGACAAGAGTAATAGAGATAGTAATAATGGAATAAGGATAATAATAACAGTTATAGCGGTAATAATAATAGTGATAAGGATAATAATAATAGTTATAAGGATAAAGACAAGAGTAATAGAGATAGTAATAATAGAATAAGGATAATGATAACAGTTATAGCGATAATAATAATAGAAATAAGGATAATAATAACAGTTATAGCGATAATAATAATAATAACAAGGATAATAATAACAGTGATAAGGATAAAGAGAAGAGTAATACGAATAGTAATAATGGAATAAGGATTATAATAACAGTTATAGCGATAATAATAATAGTGATAAGGATAATAATAATAGTTACAAGGATAATGACAAGACTAAAACGGATAGTAACAATAGAATAAGGATAATAATAACAGTTATAGCGATAAGAATAATAGTAATAAGGATAATAATAATAATAGTTATGAGGATAAAGGCAAGAGTAAAACGGGTAGTAACAATAGAATAAGGATAATTATAACAGTTATAGCGATAATAATAATAATAATAATAATAAGGATAATAATAATAGTTATAAGGACAAAGACAAGAGGAAAACGGATAGTAACAATAGAATAAGGATAATAATAACAGTTATAGCGATAATAATAATAATAACAAGCATAATAATAATATTTATGAGGATAAAGACAAGAGTAATAGGGATAGTAATAATAGAATAAGGATAATAATAACAGTTATAGCGATAATAATAATAGTAACAAGAATAAAAATAACAGTAATAATGATAATGATAACATTTATAGCGATAATAATAATAGTAAGATGTATACGTATAATAGTTATAAGGATAAAGAGAAGAGTAATACGAATAGTAATAATGGAATAAGGATAATAATAACAGTTATAGCGATAATAATAATAGTGATAAGGAAAATAATAATAGTTATAAGGATAAAGACAAGAGTAATAGGGATAGTAATAATAGAATAAGGATAATAATAATAGTTATAAGGATAAAGACAAGAGTAATAGAGATAGTAATAATGGAATAAGGATAATAATAACAGTTATAGCGATAATAATAATAGTAATAAGAATAATAATAACAGTTATAGCGATAATAATAATAATAACAAGGATAATAATAATGGTTATAAGGATAAAGACAAGAGTAATAGAGATAGTAATAATGGAATAATGATAATAATAACAGTTATAGCGACAATAATAATAGTAATAAGAATAATAATAACAGTTATAGCGATAATAATAATAATAACAAGGATAATAACAATAGTTATAAGGATAAAGGCAAGAGTAAAACGGGTAGTAACAATAGAATAAGGATAATTATAACAGTTATAGCGATAATAATAATAATAATAATAATAAGGATAATAATAATAGTTATAAGGACAAAGACAAGAGGAAAACGGATAGTAACAATAGAATAAGGATAATAATAACAGTTATAGCGATAATAATAATAATAACAAGCATAATAATAATATTTATGAGGATAAAGACAAGAGTAATAGGGATAGTAATAATAGAATAAGGATAATAATAACAGTTATAGCGATAATAATAATAGTAACAAGAATAAAAATAACAGTAATAATGATAATGATAACATTTAAAGCGATAATAATAATAGTAAGATGTATACGTATAATAGTTATAAGGATAAAGAGAAGAGTAATACGAATAGTAATAATGGAATAAGGATAATAATAACAGTTATAGCGATAATAATAATAGTGATAAGGAAAATAATAATAGTTATAAGGATAAAGACAAGAGTAATAGGGATAGTAATAATAGAATAAGGATAATAATAATAGTTATAAGGATAAAGACAAGAGTAATAGAGATAGTAATAATGGAATAAGGATAATAATAACAGTTATAGCGATAATAATAATAGTAATAAGAATAATAATAACAGTTATAGCGATAATAATAATAATAACAAGGATAATAATAATGGTTATAAGGATAAAGACAAGAGTAATAGAGATAGTAATAATGGAATAATCATAATAATAACAGTTATAGCGACAATAATAATAGTAATAAGAATAATAATAACAGTTATAGCGATAATAATAATAATAACAAGGATAATAACAATAGTTATAAGGATAAAGGCAAGAGTAAAACGGGTAGTAACAATAGAATAAGGATAATAATAACAGTTATAGCGATAATAATAATAATAACAAGCATAATAATAATATTTATGAGGATAAAGACAAGAGTAATAGGGATAGTAATAATAGAATAAGGATAATAATAACAGTTATAGCGATAATAATAATAGTAACAAGAATAAAAATAACAGTAATAATGATAATGATAACATTTATAGCGATAATAATAATAGTAAGATGTATACGTATAATAGTTATAAGGATAAAGAGAAGAGTAATACGAATAGTAATAATGGAATAAGGATAATAATAACAGTTATAGCGATAATAATAATAGTGATAAGGAAAATAATAATAGTTATAAGGATAAAGACAAGAGTAATAGGGATAGTAATAATAGAATAAGGATAATAATAATAGTTATAAGGATAAAGACAAGAGTAATAGAGATAGTAATAATGGAATAAGGATAATAATAACAGTTATAGCGATAATAATAATAGTAATAAGAATAATAATAACAGTTATAGCGATAATAATAATAATAACAAGGATAATAATAATGGTTATAAGGATAAAGACAAGAGTAATAGAGATAGTAATAATGGAATAAGGATAATAATAACAGTTATAGCGATAATAATAATAGTGATAAGGATAATAATAATAGTTATAAGGATAAAGACAAGAGTAATAGAGATAGTAATAATAGAATAAGGATAATGATAACAGTTATAGCGATAATAATAATAGAAATAAGGATAATAATAACAGTTATAGCGATAATAATAATAATAACAAGGATAATAATAACAGTTATAAGGATAAAGAGAAGAGTAATACGAATAGTAATAATGGAATAAGGATTATAATAACAGTTATAGCGATAATAATAATAGTGATAAGGATAATAATAATAGTTACAAGGATAATGACAAGACTAAAACGGATAGTAACAATAGAATAAGGATAATAATAACAGTTATAGCGATAAGAATAATAGTAATAAGGATAATAATAATAATAGTTATGAGGATAAAGGCAAGAGTAAAACGGGTAGTAACAATAGAATAAGGATAATTATAACAGTTATAGCGATAATAATAATAATAATAATAATAAGGATAATAATAATAGTTATAAGGACAAAGACAAGATGAAAACGGATAGTAACAATAGAATAAGGATAATAATAACAGTTATAGCGATAATAATAATAATAACAAGCATAATAATAATATTTATGAGGATAAAGACAAGAGTAATAGGGATAGTAATAATAGAATAAGGATAATAATAACAGTTATAGCGATAATAATAATAGTAACAAGAATAAAAATAACAGTAATAATGATAATGATAACATTTATAGCGATAATAATAATAGTAAGATGTATACGTATAATAGTTATAAGGATAAAGAGAAGAGTAATACGAATAGTAATAATGGAATAACGATAATAATAACAGTTATAGCGATAATAATAATAGTGATAAGGAAAATAATAATAGTTATAAGGATAAAGACAAGAGTAATAGGGATAGTAATAATAGAATAAGGATAATAATAATAGTTATAAGGATAAAGACAAGAGTAATAGAGATAGTAATAATGGAATAAGGATAATAATAACAGTTATAGCGATAATAATAATAGTAATAAGAATAATAATAACAGTTATAGCGATAATAATAATAATAACAAGGATAATAATAATGGTTATAAGGATAAAGACAAGAGTAATAGAGATAGTAATAATGGAATAATGATAATAATAACAGTTATAGCGACAATAATAATAGTAATAAGAATAATAATAACAGTTATAGCGATAATAATAATAATAACAAGGATAATAACAATAGTTATAAGGATAAAGGCAAGAGTAAAACGGGTAGTAACAATAGAATAAGGATAATTATAACAGTTATAGCGATAATAATAATAATAATAATAATAAGGATAATAATAATAGTTATAAGGACAAAGACAAGAGGAAAACGGATAGTAACAATAGAATAAGGATAATAATAACAGTTATAGCGATAATAATAATAATAACAAGCATAATAATAATATTTATGAGGATAAAGACAAGAGTAATAGGGATAGTAATAATAGAATAAGGATAATAATAACAGTTATAGCGATAATAATAATAATAACAAGCATAATAATAATATTTATGAGGATAAAGACAAGAGTAATAGGGATAGTAATAATAGAATAAGGATAATAATAACAGTTATAGCGATAATAATAATAGTAACAAGAATAAAAATAACAGTAATAATGATAATGATAACATTTATAGCGATAATAATAATAGTAAGATGTATACGTATAATAGTTATAAGGATAAAGAGAAGAGTAATACGAATAGTAATAATGGAATAAGGATAATAATAACAGTTATAGCGATAATAATAATAGTGATAAGGAAAATAATAATAGTTATAAGGATAAAGACAAGAGTAATAGGGATAGTAATAATAGAATAAGGATAATAATAATAGTTATAAGGATAAAGACAAGAGTAATAGAGATAGTAATAATGGAATAAGGATAATAATAACAGTTATAGCGATAATAATAATAGTAATAAGAATAATAATAACAGTTATAGCGATAATAATAATAATAACAAGGATAATAATAATGGTTATAAGGATAAAGACAAGAGTAATAGAGATAGTAATAATGGAATAAGGATAATAATAACAGTTATAGCGATAATAATAATAGTGATAAGGATAATAATAATAGTTATAAGGATAAAGACAAGAGTAATAGAGATAGTAATAATAGAATAAGGATAATGATAACAGTTATAGCGATAATAATAATAGAAATAAGGATAATAATAACAGTTATAGCGATAATAATAATAATAACAAGGATAATAATAACAGTTATAAGGATAAAGAGAAGAGTAATACGAATAGTAATAATGGAATAAGGATTATAATAACAGTTATAGCGATAATAATAATAGTGATAAGGATAATAATAATAGTTAGAAGGATAATGACAAGACTAAAACGGATAGTAACAATAGAATAAGGATAATAATAACAGTTATAGCGATAAGAATAATAGTAATAAGGATAATAATAATAATAGTTATGAGGATAAAGGCAAGAGTAAAACGGGTAGTAACAATAGAATAAGGATAATTATAACAGTTATAGCGATAATAATAATAATAATAATAATAAGGATAATAATAATAGTTATAAGGACAAAGACAAGATGAAAACGGATAGTAACAATAGAATAAGGATAATAATAACAGTTATAGCGATAATAATAATAATAACAAGCATAATAATAATATTTATGAGGATAAAGACAAGAGTAATAGGGATAGTAATAATAGAATAAGGATAATAATAACAGTTATAGCGATAATAATAATAGTAACAAGAATAAAAATAACAGTAATAATGATAATGATAACATTTATAGCGATAATAATAATAGTAAGATGTATACGTATAATAGTTATAAGGATAAAGAGAAGAGTAATACGAATAGTAATAATGGAATAACGATAATAATAACAGTTATAGCGATAATAATAATAGTGATAAGGAAAATAATAATAGTTATAAGGATAAAGACAAGAGTAATAGGGATAGTAATAATAGAATAAGGATAATAATAATAGTTATAAGGATAAAGACAAGAGTAATAGAGATAGTAATAATGGAATAAGGATAATAATAACAGTTATAGCGATAATAATAATAGTAATAAGAATAATAATAACAGTTATAGCGATAATAATAATAATAACAAGGATAATAATAATGGTTATAAGGATAAAGACAAGAGTAATAGAGATAGTAATAATGGAATAATGATAATAATAACAGTTATAGCGACAATAATAATAGTAATAAGAATAATAATAACAGTTATAGCGATAATAATAATAATAACAAGGATAATAACAATAGTTATAAGGATAAAGGCAAGAGTAAAACGGGTAGTAACAATAGAATAAGGATAATTATAACAGTTATAGCGATAATAATAATAATAATAATAATAAGGATAATAATAATAGTTATAAGGACAAAGACAAGAGGAAAACGGATAGTAACAATAGAATAAGGATAATAATAACAGTTATAGCGATAATAATAATAATAACAAGCATAATAATAATATTTATGAGGATAAAGACAAGAGTAATAGGGATAGTAATAATAGAATAAGGATAATAATAACAGTTATAGCGATAATAATAATAGTAACAAGAATAAAAATAACAGTAATAATGATAATGATAACATTTATAGCGATAATAATAATAGTAAGATGTATACGTATAATAGTTATAAGGATAAAGAGAAGAGTAATACGAATAGTAATAATGGAATAAGGATAATAATAACAGTTATAGCGATAATAATAATAGTGATAAGGAAAATAATAATAGTTATAAGGATAAAGACAAGAGTAATAGGGATAGTAATAATAGAATAAGGATAATAATAATAGTTATAAGGATAAAGACAAGAGTAATAGAGATAGTAATAATGGAATAAGGGTAATAATAACAGTTATAGCGATAATAATAATAGTAATAAGAATAATAATAACAGTTATAGCGATAATAATAATAATAACAAGGATAATAACAATAGTTATAAGGATAAAGACAAGAGTAATAGGGGTATTAATAATAGAATAAGGATAATAATAACAGTTATAGCGATAATAATAATAGTTATAAGGATAATAATAATAGTTACAAGGATAAAGACAAGACTAAAACGGATAGTAACAATAGAATGAGGATAATAATAACAGTTATAGCGATAAGAATAATAGTAATAAGGATAATAATAATAATAGTTATGAGGATAAAGGGAAGAGTATTACTGGTAGTACAATAGAATAAGGATAATAATAACAGTTATAGCGATAATAATAATAATAACAAGCATAATAATAATATTTATGAGGATAAAGACAAGAGTAATAGGGATAGTAATAATAGAATAAGGATAATAATAACAGTTATAGCGATAATAATAATAGTAACAAGAATAAAAATAACAGTAATAATGATAATGATAACATTTATAGCGATAATAATAATAGTAAGATGTATACGTATAATAGTTATAAGGATAAAGAGAAGAGTAATACGAATAGTAATAATGGAATAAGGATAATAATAACAGTTATAGCGATAATAATAATAGTGATAAGGAAAATAATAATAGTTATAAGGATAAAGACAAGAGTAATAGGGATAGTAATAATAGAATAAGGATAATAATAATAGTTATAAGGATAAAGACAAGAGTAATAGAGATAGTAATAATGGAATAAGGATAATAATAACAGTTATAGCGATAATAATAATAGTAATAAGAATAATAATAACAGTTATAGCGATAATAATAATAATAACAAGGATAATAATAATGGTTATAAGGATAAAGACAAGAGTAATAGAGATAGTAATAATGGAATAATGATAATAATAACAGTTATAGCGACAATAATAATAGTAATAAGAATAATAATAACAGTTATAGCGATAATAATAATAATAACAAGGATAATAACAATAGTTATAAGGATAAAGGCAAGAGTAAAACGGGTAGTAACAATAGAATAAGGATAATTATAACAGTTATAGCGATAATAATAATAATAATAATAATAAGGATAATAATAATAGTTATAAGGACAAAGACAAGAGGAAAACGGATAGTAACAATAGAATAAGGATAATAATAACAGTTATAGCGATAATAATAATAATAACAAGCATAATAATAATATTTATGAGGATAAAGACAAGAGTAATAGGGATAGTAATAATAGAATAAGGATAATAATAACAGTTATAGCGATAATAATAATAGTAACAAGAATAAAAATAACAGTAATAATGATAATGATAACATTTAAAGCGATAATAATAATAGTAAGATGTATACGTATAATAGTTATAAGGATAAAGAGAAGAGTAATACGAATAGTAATAATGGAATAAGGATAATAATAACAGTTATAGCGATAATAATAATAGTGATAAGGAAAATAATAATAGTTATAAGGATAAAGACAAGAGTAATAGGGATAGTAATAATAGAATAAGGATAATAATAATAGTTATAAGGATAAAGACAAGAGTAATAGAGATAGTAATAATGGAATAAGGATAATAATAACAGTTATAGCGATAATAATAATAGTAATAAGAATAATAATAACAGTTATAGCGATAATAATAATAATAACAAGGATAATAATAATGGTTATAAGGATAAAGACAAGAGTAATAGAGATAGTAATAATGGAATAATCATAATAATAACAGTTATAGCGACAATAATAATAGTAATAAGAATAATAATAACAGTTATAGCGATAATAATAATAATAACAAGGATAATAACAATAGTTATAAGGATAAAGGCAAGAGTAAAACGGGTAGTAACAATAGAATAAGGATAATAATAACAGTTATAGCGATAATAATAATAATAACAAGCATAATAATAATATTTATGAGGATAAAGACAAGAGTAATAGGGATAGTAATAATAGAATAAGGATAATAATAACAGTTATAGCGATAATAATAATAGTAACAAGAATAAAAATAACAGTAATAATGATAATGATAACATTTATAGCGATAATAATAATAGTAAGATGTATACGTATAATAGTTATAAGGATAAAGAGAAGAGTAATACGAATAGTAATAATGGAATAAGGATAATAATAACAGTTATAGCGATAATAATAATAGTGATAAGGAAAATAATAATAGTTATAAGGATAAAGACAAGAGTAATAGGGATAGTAATAATAGAATAAGGATAATAATAATAGTTATAAGGATAAAGACAAGAGTAATAGAGATAGTAATAATGGAATAAGGATAATAATAACAGTTATAGCGATAATAATAATAGTAATAAGAATAATAATAACAGTTATAGCGATAATAATAATAATAACAAGGATAATAATAATGGTTATAAGGATAAAGACAAGAGTAATAGAGATAGTAATAATGGAATAAGGATAATAGTAACAGTTATAGCGATAATAATAATAGTGATAAGGATAATAATAATAGTTATAAGGATAAAGACAAGAGTAATAGAGATAGTAATAATAGAATAAGGATAATGATAACAGTTATAGCGATAATAATAATAGAAATAAGGATAATAATAACAGTTATAGCGATAATAATAATAATAACAAGGATAATAATAACAGTTATAAGGATAAAGAGAAGAGTAATACGAATAGTAATAATGGAATAAGGATTATAATAACAGTTATAGCGATAATAATAATAGTGATAAGGATAATAATAATAGTTACAAGGATAATGACAAGACTAAAACGGATAGTAACAATAGAATAAGGATAATAATAACAGTTATAGCGATAAGAATAATAGTAATAAGGATAATAATAATAATAGTTATGAGGATAAAGGCAAGAGTAAAACGGGTAGTAACAATAGAATAAGGATAATTATAACAGTTATAGCGATAATAATAATAATAATAATAATAAGGATAATAATAATAGTTATAAGGACAAAGACAAGATGAAAACGGATAGTAACAATAGAATAAGGATAATAATAACAGTTATAGCGATAATAATAATAATAACAAGCATAATAATAATATTTATGAGGATAAAGACAAGAGTAATAGGGATAGTAATAATAGAATAAGGATAATAATAACAGTTATAGCGATAATAATAATAGTAACAAGAATAAAAATAACAGTAATAATGATAATGATAACATTTATAGCGATAATAATAATAGTAAGATGTATACGTATAATAGTTATAAGGATAAAGAGAAGAGTAATACGAATAGTAATAATGGAATAACGATAATAATAACAGTTATAGCGATAATAATAATAGTGATAAGGAAAATAATAATAGTTATAAGGATAAAGACAAGAGTAATAGGGATAGTAATAATAGAATAAGGATAATAATAATAGTTATAAGGATAAAGACAAGAGTAATAGAGATAGTAATAATGGAATAAGGATAATAATAACAGTTATAGCGATAATAATAATAGTAATAAGAATAATAATAACAGTTATAGCGATAATAATAATAATAACAAGGATAATAATAATGGTTATAAGGATAAAGACAAGAGTAATAGAGATAGTAATAATGGAATAATGATAATAATAACAGTTATAGCGACAATAATAATAGTAATAAGAATAATAATAACAGTTATAGCGATAATAATAATAATAACAAGGATAATAACAATAGTTATAAGGATAAAGGCAAGAGTAAAACGGGTAGTAACAATAGAATAAGGATGATTATAACAGTTATAGCGATAATAATAATAATAATAATAATAAGGATAATAATAATAGTTATAAGGACAAAGACAAGAGGAAAACGGATAGTAACAATAGAATAAGGATAATAATAACAGTTATAGCGATAATAATAATAATAACAAGCATAATAATAATATTTATGAGGATAAAGACAAGAGTAATAGGGATAGTAATAATAGAATAAGGATAATAATAACAGTTATAGCGATAATAATAATAGTAACAAGAATAAAAATAACAGTAATAATGATAATGATAACATTTATAGCGATAATAATAATAGTAAGATGTATACGTATAATAGTTATAAGGATAAAGAGAAGAGTAATACGAATAGTAATAATGGAATAAGGATAATAATAACAGTTATAGCGATAATAATAATAGTGATAAGGAAAATAATAATAGTTATAAGGATAAAGACAAGAGTAATAGGGATAGTAATAATAGAATAAGGATAATAATAATAGTTATAAGGATAAAGACAAGAGTAATAGAGATAGTAATAATGGAATAAGGGTAATAATAACAGTTATAGCGATAATAATAATAGTAATAAGAATAATAATAACAGTTATAGCGATAATAATAATAATAACAAGGATAATAACAATAGTTATAAGGATAAAGACAAGAGTAATAGGGGTATTAATAATAGAATAAGGATAATAATAACAGTTATAGCGATAATAATAATAGTTATAAGGATAATAATAATAGTTACAAGGATAAAGACAAGACTAAAACGGATAGTAACAATAGAATGAGGATAATAATAACAGTTATAGCGATAAGAATAATAGTAATAAGGATAATAATAATAATAGTTATGAGGATAAAGGGAAGAGTATTACTGGTAGTACAATAGAATAAGGATAATAATAACAGTTATAGCGATAATAATAATAATAATAATAAGGATAATAATAATAGTTATAAGGACAAAGGCAAGAGTAAAACGGATAGTAACAATAGAATAAGGATAATAATAACAGTTATAGCGATAATAATAAGAATAACAAGCATAATAATAATATTTATGAGGATAAAGACAAGAGTAATAGGGATAGTAATAATAGAATAAGGATAATAATAACAGTTATAGCGATAATAATAATAGTAACAAGAATAAAAATAACAGTAATAATGATAATGATAACATTTATAGCGATAATAATAATAGTAAGATGTATACGTATAATAGTTATAAGGATAAAGAGAAGAGTAATACGAATAATAATAATGGAATAAGGATAATAATAACAGTTATATGCGATATAAATTATAGTAATATGAGTAATAATAACGGTTATAGCAATACTAATAATAGTAATAAGAATAATAATAACAGTTATAGCGATAATAATAATAGTTATAAGGATAATAATAATAGTTACAAGGACAAAGACAAGAGTAATAGGGATAGTAATAATAGAATAAGGATAATAATAATAGTTATAAGGATAAAGACAAGAGTAATAAGGATAATAATAATAATAGTTATGAGGATAAAGGGAAGAGTATTACGGGTAGTAACAATAGAATAAGGATAATTATAACAGTTATAGCGATAATAATAATAATAATAATAAGGTTAATAATAATAGTTATAAGGATAAAGACAAGAGTAAAACGGATAGTAATAATAGAATGAGGATAATAATAACAGTTATAGCGATAAGAATAATAGTAATAAGGATAATAATAATAATAGTTATGAGGATAAAGGCAAGAGTAAAACGGGTAGTAACAATAGAATAAGGATAATTATAACAGTTATAGCGATAATAATAATAATAATAATAATAAGGATAATAATAATAGAATGAGGATAATAATAACAGTTATAGCGATAAGAATAATAGTAATAAGGATAATAATAATAATAGTTATGAGGATAAAGGCAAGAGTAAAACGGGTAGTAACAATAGAATAAGGATAATTATAACAGTTATAGCGATAATAATAATAATAATAATAATAAGGATAATAATAATAGTTATAAGGACAAAGACAAGAGGAAAACGGATAGTAACAATAGAATAAGGATAATAATAACAGTTATAGCGATAATAATAATAATAACAAGCATAATAATAATATTTATGAGGATAAAGACAAGAGTAATAGGGATAGTAATAATAGAATAAGGATAATAATAACAGTTATAGCGATAATAATAATAGTAACAAGAATAAAAATAACAGTAATAATGATAATGATAACATTTATAGCGATAATAATAATAGTAATATGTATACGTATAATAGTTATAAGGATAAAGAGAAGAGTAATACGAATAGTAATAATGGAATAAGGATACTAATAACAGTTATAGCGATAATAATAATAGTGATAAGGAAAATAATAATAGTTATAAGGATAAAGACAAGAGTAATAGGGATAGTAATAATAGAATAAGGATAATAATAATAGTTATAAGGATAAAGACAAGAGTAATAGAGATAGTAATAATGGAATAAGGATAATAATAACAGTTATAGCGATAATAATAATAGTAATAAGAATAATAATAACAGTTATAGCGATAATAATAATAATAACAAGGATAATAATAATGGTTATAAGGATAAAGACAAGAGTAATAGAGATAGTAATAATGGAATAAGGATAATAATAACAGTTATAGCGGTAATAATAATAGTGATAAGGATAATAATAATAGTTATAAGGATAAAGACAAGAGTAATACGGATAGTAACACTAGAATAAGGATAATGATAACAGTTATATCGATAATAATAGTAATAATAAGGATAATTGTAATAGTTATAAGGATAAAGACAAGAGGAATAGGGATAGTAATAATAGAATAAAGATAATAATAATGGTAATAAGGATAACAACAAAAGTTATAAGGATAAAGGCAAAGAGTAATACGGATAGTAACAGTAGAATAAGGATAATACTAACAGTTATAGCGATAATAATAATAATAATAAGGATGATAATAACAGTTATAAGGATAAAGATAAGAGTAATACGGATAGTAACAATAGAATAACGATAATACTATCAGTTATGGCGATAATAATACTAATAATAAGGATAAAAATATCAGTTATGGCGATAATAATACTAATAATAAGGATAAAAATATTAGTTATACCGATAATAATAATAATAATAAGGATAATAATAATAGTTATGAGGATAAAGGCAAGAGTAATACGGATAGTAACAATAGAATAAGGATAATCATAACAGTTATATCGATAATAATAGTAATAATAAGGATAATAATAATAGTTATGGCAATAATAATAATAATAAGGATAAAGACAAGAGTAATACGGATAGTAACATTAGAATAAGGATAGTAATAATAGTTATGAGGATAAAGGCAAGAGTAATACGGATAGTAACATTAGAATAAGGATAATAGTAACAGTTATAGCGATAACAATAATAAGAATAAGGATAATAATAACAGTTATGGCAATAATAATAATAATAATAAGGATAAAAATAATAGTTATACCGATAGAAATAATAATAATAAGGATAATAATAATAGTTATAAGGATAAGGACAAGAGTAATACGGATAGTAACAATAGAATAAAGATAGTAATAATAGTTATGAGGATAAAGGCAAGAGTAATACGGATAGTAACAATAGAATAAGGATAATCATAACAGTTATATCGATAATAATAGTAATAATAAGGATAATAATAATAGTTATGGCAATAATAATAATAATAATAAGGATAAAGACAAGAGTAATACGGATAGTAACATTAGAATAAGGATAGTAATAATAGTTATGAGGATAAAGGCAAGAGTAATACGGATAGTAACAGTAGAATAAGGATAATAGTAACAGTTATAGCCATAACAATAATAAGAATAAGGATAATAATAATAGTTATGGCAATAATAAGAATAATAATAAGGATAAAAATAAAAGTTATAAGGATAAAGACAAGAGTAATACGGATAGTAACAGTAGAATAAGGATAATAGTAACAGTTATAGCGATAACAATAATAAGAATAAGGATAATAATAACAGTTATGGCAATAATAATAATAATAATAAGGATAAAAATAAAAGTTATAAGGATAAAGACAAGAGTAATACGGATAGTAACATTTGAATAAGGTTAGTAATAATAGTTATGGGGATAAAGGCAAGAGTAATACGGATAGTAACAATAGAATAAGGATAGTAATAACAGTTATGGCAATAATAATAATAATAATAAGGATAATAATAAAAGTTATAAGGATAAAGACAAGAGTAATACGGATAGTAACATTAGAATAAGGATAATAGTAACAGTTATACCGATAATAATAATAATAATAAGGATAAAAATAACAGTTATGGCAATAATAATAATAATAATAAGGATAAAAATAATAGTTATACCGATAATAAGAATAATAATAAGGATAATAATAATAGTTATGAGGATAAAGGCAAGAGTAATACGGATAGTAACAGTAGAATAAGGATAATAGTAACAGTTATAGCGATAACAATAATAAGAATAAGGATAATAATAACAGTTATGGCAATAATAATAATAATAATAAGGATAAAAATAATAGTTATACCGATAGAAATAATAATAATAAGGATAATAATAATAGTTATAAGGATAAGGACAAGAGTAATACGGATAGTAACAATAGAATAAAGATAGTAATAATAGTTATGAGGATAAAGGCAAGAGTAATACGGATAGTAACAATAGAATAAGGATAATCATAACAGTTATATCGATAATAATAGTAATAATAAGGATAATAATAATAGTTATGGCAATAATAATAATAATAATAAGGATAAAGACAAGAGTAATACGGATAGTAACATTAGAATAAGGATAGTAATAATAGTTATGAGGATAAAGGCAAGAGTAATACGGATAGTAACAGTAGAATAAGGATAATAGTAACAGTTATGGCAATAATAATAATAATAATAAGGATAAAAATAATAGTTATACCGATAATAAGAATAATAATAAGGATAATAATAATAGATATGAGGATAAAGGCAAGAGTAATACGGATAGTAACAGTAGAATAAGGATAATAGTAACAGTTATAGCGATAACAATAATAAGAATAAGGATAATAATAACAGTTATGGCAATAATAATAATAATAATAAGGATAAAAAAATAGTTATACCGATAATAAGAATAATAATAAGGATAATAATAATAGTTATGAGGATAAAGGCAAGAGTAATACGGATAGTAAGAATAGAATAAGGATAGTAATAATAGTCATAAGGATGAAGACAAGAGTAATACGGATAGTAACAATAGAATAAGGATAATAATAACAGTTATAGCGATAATAATAATAATAATAAGGATAATAATAAAAGTTATTAGGATAAAGACAAGAGGAATAGGGATAATAATAATGGTATTAAGAATAAGAATAACAGTTATAGCGATAATAATAATAGTAATAAGGATAATAATAATAGTAATAATAATAATAATAAGAGTAATAATGATAATAATAACAGTGATAGCGATAATAATAATAGTAATAAGGATAATAATAATAGTTATAAGGATAAAGACAAGAGGAATAGGGATAGTAATAATAGAATAAGGATAATAATGACATTTATACTGATAATAATATTAGTAATAAGGATAAGGACAAGAGGAATAGGGATAGTAATAATAGAATAAAGATAATAATAATGGTAATAAGGATAACAATAAAAGTTATAAGGATAAAGGCAAGAGTAATACGGATAGTAACATTAGAATAAGGATAGTAATAATAGTTATGAGGATAAAGGCAAGAGTGCTACGGATAGTAACAATACAATAAGGATAATAATAACAGTTATGGCAATAATAATAATAATAATAAGGATAAAAATAATAGTTATACCGATAATAAGAATAATAATAAGGATAATAATAATAGATATGAGGATAAAGGCAAGAGTAATACGGATAGTAACAGTAGAATAAGGATAATAGTAACAGTTATAGCGATAACAATAATAATAATAAGGATAATAATATTAGTTATGAGGATAAAGGCAAGAGTAATACGGATAGTAACAGTAGAATAAGGATAATAGTAACAGTTATAGCCATAACAATAATAAGAATAAGGATAATAATAATAGTTATGGCAATAATAAGAATAATAATAAGGATAAAAATAAAAGATATAAGGATAAAGACAAGAGTAATACGGATAGTTACATTAGAATAAGGATAGTAATAATAGTTATGAGGATAAAGGCAAGAGTGCTACGGATAGTAACAATACAATAAGGATAATAATAACAGTTATGGCAATAATAATAATAATAATAAGGATAAAAATAATAGTTATACCGATAATAAGAATAATAATAAGGATAATAATAATAGATATGAGGATAAAGGCAAGAGTAATACGGATAGTAACAGTAGAATAAGGATAATAGTAACAGTTATAGCGATAACAATAATAAGAATAAGGATAATAATAACAGTTATGGCAATAATAATAATAATAATAAGGATAAAAATAAAAGTTATAAGGATAAAGACAAGAGTAATACGGATAGTAACATTAGAATAAGGATAATAGTAACAGTTATACCGATAATAATAATAATAATAAGGATAAAAATAACAGTTATGGCAATAATAATAATAATAATAAGGATAAAAATAATAGTTATACCGATAATAAGAATAATAATAAGGATAATAATAATAGTTATGAGGATAAAGGCAAGAGTAATACGGATAGTAACAGTAGAATAAGGATAATAGTAACAGTTATAGCGATAACAATAATAAGAATAAGGATAATAATAACAGTTATGGCAATAATAATAATAAGGATAAAAATAATAGTTATACCGATAGAAATAATAATAATAAGGATAATAATAATAGTTATAAGGATAAGGACAAGAGTAATACGGATAGTAACAATAGAATAAAGATAGTAATAATAGTTATGAGGATAAAGGCAAGAGTAATACGGATAGTAACAATAGAATAAGGATAATCATAACAGTTATATCGATAATAATAGTAATAATAAGGATAATAATAATAGTTATGGCAATAATAATAATAATAATAAGGATAAAGACAAGAGTAATACGGATAGTAACATTAGAATAAGGATAGTAATAATAGTTATGAGGATAAAGGCAAGAGTAATACGGATAGTAACAATAGAATAAGGATAGTAATAATAGTCATAAGGATAAAGACAAGAGTAATACGGATAGTAACAATAGAATAAGGATAATAATAATAGAATAAAGATAATAATAATGGTAATAAGGATAACAATAAAAGTTATAAGGATAAAGGCAAGAGTAATACGGATAGTAACAGTAGAATAAGGATAATAGTAACAGTTATAGCGATAATAATAATAATAATAAGGATAATAATAATAGTAATAACAATAATAATAAGAGTAATAATGATAATAATAACAGTTATAGCGATATAAATAATATTAATAAGGATAATAATAATAGTTATAGTGCTAATAATAATAGAAATAGGGATAAACATAATAGTTATAGTGCTAATAATACTAGTAATAAGGATAATAATAATAGTTATAACGATAATAATAAGAGTAATAAGGATAATAATGATAGTTATAAGGATAAAGGCAAGAGGAAAAGGGATAATAATAATAGAATGAGGATAATAATCACAATAAGAATGATAATAATAATAGTTATAGCGATAATAATAATAGTAATAAGGATAATAATAATAGTTATAAGGATAAAGACACGAGTAATACGGATAGTAACAATAGAATAAGGATAATAATAATAGTTATAGCGATAATAATAATAATAACAAAAATAATAATAACAGTTATAGCGATATAAATAATATTAATAAGGATAACAATAACAGTTATAGCGATAATAATAATAGTAATAAGGATAATAATAATAGTTATAAGGATAAAGGCAAGAGTAATACGGATAGTAACAATAGAATAAGGATAATAATAACAGTTATATCGATAATAATAGTAATAATAAGGATAATTGTAATAGTTATAAGGATGAAGACAAGAGGAATAGGGATAGTAATAATAGAGTAAAGATAATAATAATGGTAATAAGGATAACAATAAAAGTTATAAGGATAAAGGCAAGAGTAATACGGATAGTAACAGTAGAATAAGGATAATACTAACAGTTATAGCGATAATAATAATAATAATAAGGATAAAAATATCAGTTATGGCGATAATAATACTAATAATAAGGATAAAAATATTAGTTATACCGATAATAATAATAATAATAAGGATAATAATAATAGTTATGAGGATAAACGCAAGAGTAGTACGGATAGTAACAGTAGAATAAGGATAATAGTAACAGGTATAGCGATAACAATAATAAGAATAAGGATAATAATAACAGTTATGGCAATAATAATAATAATAATAAGGATAAAAATAATAGTTATACCGATAATAAGAATAATAATAAGGATAATAATAATAGTTATGAGGATAAAGGCAAGAGTAATACGGATAGTAACAGTAGAATAAGGATAATAGTAACAGTTATAGCGATAATAATAATAATAATAAGGTTAATAATAATAGTTATGGCAATAATAATAAAATAATAAGGATAAAAATAATAGTCATAAGGATAAAGACAAGAGTAATACGGATAGTAACATTAGAATAAGGATAGTAATAATAGTTATGAGGATAAGGCAAGAGTAATACGGATAGTAACAATAGAATAAGGATAATAATAACAATTATGGCAATAATAGTAATAATAATAATAAGGATAAAAATAATAGTTATACCGATAATAATAATAATAATAAGGATAATAAGAATAGTTATAAGGAAAGAGACAAGAGTAATACGGATAGTAACATTAGAATAAGGATAGTAATAATAGTTATGAGGATAAAGGCAAGAGTAATACGGATAGTAACAATAGAATAAGGATAATAATAACAGTTATAGCGATAATAATAATAGTAATAAGGGAAATAATAATAGTTATAAGGATAAAGACAAGAGTAATACGGATAGTAATAATAGAATAAGCATAACAATAACAGTCATAGCGATAATAATAATAGTAATAAGGATAATAATAATAGTTATAGTGCTAATAATAATAGAATAAGGATAATAACAATAGTTATAGCGATAATAACAATAGTAATAAGGATAATAATAATAGTTATAGTGCTAATAATAATAGAAATAAGGATAAACATAATAGTTATAGTGCTAATAATACTAGTAATAAGGATAATAATAATAGTTATAACGATAATAATAATAGTAATAAGGATAATAATAATAGTTACAAGGATAAAGGCAAGAGGAATAGGGATAATAATAATAGAATGAGGATAATAATCACAATAAGAATGAGAATAATAATAGTTATAGCGACAATAATAATAGTTATAAGGATAAAGACATGAGGAATACGGATAGTAACAATAGAATAAGGATGATAATAACAGTTATATCGATAATAATAGTAATAATAAGGATAATAGTAATAGTTATACGGATAAAGACAAGAGGAATACGGATAGTAACAATAGAATAAGGATAATAATAACAGTTATAGCTATAATAATAATAATAATAAGGATAATAATAAAAGTTATTAGGATAAAGACAAGAGGTATAGGGATAATAATAATGGTAATAAGAATAAGAATAACAGTTATAGCGATAATAATAATAGTAATAAGGATAATAATAATAGTAATAATAATAATAATAAGAGTAATAATGATAATAATAACAGTGATAGCGATAATAATAATAGTAATAAGGATAATAATAATAGTTATAAGGATAAAGACAAGAGGAATAGGGATAGTAATAATAGAATAAGAATAATAATGACATTTATACTGATAATAATATTAGTAATAAGGATAAGGACAAGAGGAATAGGGATAGTAATAATAGAATAAAGATAATAATAATGGTAATAAGGATAACAATAAAAGTTATAAGGATAAAGGCGAGAGTAATACGGATAGTAACAGTAGAATAAGGATAATAGTAACAGTTATAGCGATAATAATAATAATAATAAGGATAATAATAATAGTTATGGCAATAATAATAATAATAATAAGGATAAAAATAATAGTTATAAGGATAAAGACAAGAGTAATACGGATAGTAATAATAGAATAAGGATAACAATAACAGTCATAGCGATAATAATAATAGTGTACGGATAATAACAATAGTTATAGCGATAATAACAATAGTAATAAGGATAATAATAATAGTTATAACGATAATAATAATAGTAATAAGGATAATAATAATAGTTATAAGGATAAAGGCAAGAGGAATAGGGATAATAATAATAGAATGAGGATAATAATCACAATAAGAATGAGAATAATAATAGTTATAGCGATAATAATAATAGTTATAAGGATAAAGACAAGAGGAATACGGATAGTAACAATAGAATAAGGATGATAATAACAGTTATATCGATAATAATAGTAATAATAAGGATAATAGTAATAGTTATAAGGATAAAGACAAGAGGAATAGGGATAATAATAATAGAAGAAGGATAATAATAACAGTTATAGCGATAATAATAATAGTAACAAAAATAATAATAACAGTTATAGCGATAATAATAATAGTAATAAGGATAATAATAATAGTTATAAGGATAAAGACAAGAGAAATAGGGATAGTAATAATAGAATAAGGATAATAATGACATTTATACTGATAATAATATTAGTAATAAGGATAAAGACAAGAGGAATAGGGATAGTAATAATAGAATAAAGATAATAATAATGGTAATAAGGATAACAATAAAAGTTATAAGGATAAAGCTAAGAGTAATACGGATAGTAACAGTAGAATAAGGATAATAGTAATAGTTATAGCGATAATAATAATAATAATAAGGATAATAATAATAGTTATGGCAATAATAATAAAATAATAAGGATAAAAATAATAGTTATAAGGATAACGGCAAGAGTAATACGGATAGTAACAGTAGAATAAGGATAATAGTAACAGTTATAGCGATAATAATAATAATAATAATGATAAGAATAATAGTTATACCGATAATAATAATAATAATAAGGATAATAATAATAGTTATAAGGATAACGGCAAGAGTAATACGGATAGTAACAGTAGAATAAGGATAATAGTAACAGTTATAGCGATAATAATAATAATAATAATGATAAGAATAATAGTTATACCGATAATAATAATAATAATAAGGATAATAATAATAGTTATAAGGATAAAGACAAGAGTAATACGGATAGTAACATTAGAATAAGGATAGTAATAATAGTTATAAGGATAAAGACAAGAGTAATACGGATAGTAACAATAGAATAAGGATGATAATAACAGTTATGGCAATAATAATAGTAATAATAATAAGGATAAAAATAATAGTTATAAAGATAATAATAATAATAATAAGGATAATAATAATAGTTATAAGGATAAGGACAAGAGTAATACGGATAGTAACAGTAGAATAAGGATAATAGTAACAGTTATAGCGATAACAATAATAAGAATAAGGATAATAATAACAGTTATGGCAATAATAATAATAATAATAAGGATAAAAATAAAAGTTATAAGGATAACGGCAAGAGTAATACGGATAGTAACAGTAGAATAAGGATAATAGTAACAGTTATAGCGATAATAATAATAATAATAATAAGGATAATAATAATAGTTATAAGGATAAAGACAAGAGTAATACGGATAGTAATAATAGAATAAGGATAACAATAACAGTCATAGCGATAATAATAATAGTAATACGGATAATAATAATAGTTATAGTGCAAATAATAATAGAATAAGGATAATAACAATAGTTATAGCGATAATAACAATAGTATTAAGGATAATAATAATAGTTATAACGATAATAATAATAGTAATAAGGATAATAATAATAGTTATAAGGATAAAGGCAAGAGGAATAGGGATAATAATAATAGAATGAGGATAATAATCACAATAAGAATGAGAATAATAATAGTTATAGCGATAATAATAATAGTTATAAGGATAAAGACAAGAGTAATACGGATAGTAACAATAGAATAAGGATGATAATAACAGTTATGGCAATAATAATAGTAATAATAATAAGGATAAAAATAATAGTTATAAAGATAATAATAATAATAATAAGGATAATAATAATAGTTGTAAGGATAAAGACAAGAGTAATACGGATAGTAACAGTAGAATAAGGATAATAGTAACAGTTATAGCGATAACAATAATAAGAATAAGGATAATAATAACAGTTATGGCAATAATAATAATAATAATAAGGATAAAAATAAAAGTTATAAGGATAAAGACAAGAGTAATACGGATAGTAACATTTGAATAAGGATAGTAATAATAGTTATGGGGATAAAGGCAAGAGTAATACGGATAGTAACAATAGAATAAGGATAATAATAACAGTTATGGCAATAATAATAATAATAATAAGGATAATAATAAAAGTTATAAGGATAAAGACAAGAGTAATACGGATAGTAACATTAGAATAAGGATAATAGTAACAGTTATAGCGACAATAATAATAATAATAAGGATAAAAATAATAGTTATACCGATAATAATAATAATAATAAGGATAATAATAATAGTTATAAGGATAAAGACAAGAGTAATACGGATAGTAACATTAGAATAAGGATAGTAATAATAGTTATAAGGATAAAGGCAAGAGTAATACGGATAGTAACAATAGAATAAGGATAATAATAACAGTTATGGCAATAATAATAATAATAATAAGGATAGTAATAAAAGTTATAAGGATAAAGACAAGAGTAATACGGATAGTAACATTAGAATAAGGATAATAGTAACAGTTATAGCGATAATAATAATAATAATAAGGATAAAAATAATAGTTATACCGATAATAATAATAATAATAATAAGGATGATAATAATAGTTATAAGGATAAAGACAAGAGTAATACGGATAGTAACAATAGAATAAAGATAGCAATAATAGTTATGAGAATAAAGGCAAGAGTAATACGGATAGTAACAATAGAATAAGGATAATAATAACAGTTATATCGATAATAATAACAATAATAAGGATAATAATAAGAGTTATAAGGTTAAAGATAAGAGTAATACGGATAGTAACAATAGAATAAGGATAATAGTATCAGTTATTGCGATAATAATACAAATAATAAGGATAAAAATATCAGTTATGGCGATAATAATACTAATAATAAGGATAAAAATATTAGTTATACCGATAATAAGAATAATAATAAGGATAATAATATTAGTTATGAGGATAAAGGCAAGAGTAATACGGATAGTAACAGTAGAATAAGGATAATAGTAACATTTATAGCGATAACAATAATAAGAATAAGGATAATAATAATAGTTATGGCAATAATAATAATAATAATAAGGATAATAATAAAAATTATAAGGATAAAGACAAGAGTAATACGGATAGTAACATTAGAATAAGGATAATAGTAACAGTTATAGCGATAATAATAATAATAATAAGGATAAAAATAATAGTTATACCGATAATAATAATAATAATAAGGATAATAATAATAGTTATAAGGATAAAGACAAGAGTAATACGGATAGTAACATTAGAATAAGGATAGTAATAATAGTTATGAGGATAAAGGCAAGAGTAATACGGATAGTAACAATAGAATAAGGATAGTAATAATAGTTATAAGGATAAAGACAAGAGTAATACGGATAGTAACAATAGAATAAGGATGATAATAACAGTTATGGCAATAATAATAATGATAATAATAAGGATAAAAATAATAGTTATACCGATAGAAATAATAATAATAAGGATAATAATAATAGTTATAAGGATAAAGACAAGAGTAATACGGATAGTAACAATAGAATAAAGATAGCAATAATAGTTATGAGGATAAAGGCAAGAGTAATACGGATAGTAACAATAGAATAAGGATAATAATAACAGTTATATCGATAATAATAACAATAATAAGGATAATAATAAGAGTTATAAGGATAAAGATAAGAGTAATACGGATAGTAACAATAGAATAAGGATAATACTATCAGTTATTGCGATAATAATACTAATAATAAGGATAAAAATATCAGTTATGGCGATAATAATACTAATAATAAGGATAAAAATATTAGTTATACCGATAATAATAATAATAATAAGGATAATAATATTAGTTATGAGGATAAAGGCAAGAGTAATACGGATAGTAACAGTAGAATAAGGATAATAGTAACAGTTATAGCGATAACAATAATAAGAATAAGGATAATAATAATAGTTATGGCAATAATAATAATAATAATAAGGATAATAATAAAAATTATAAGGATAAAGACAAGAGTAATACGGATAGTAACATTAGAATAAGGATAAAAATATCAGTTATGGCGATAATAATAATAATAATAAGGATAAAAATAATAGTTATACCGATAATAATAATAATAATAAGGATAATAATAATAGTTATAAGGATAAAGACAAGAGTAATACGGATAGTAACATTAGAATAACGATAGTAATAATAGTTAGGAGGATAAAGGCAAGAGTAATACGGATAGTAACAATAGAATAAGGATAATAGTAACATTTATAGCGATAACAATAATAAGAATAAGGATAATAATAATAGTTATGGCAATAATAATAATAATAATAAGGATAATAATAAAAATTATAAGGATAAAGACAAGAGTAATACGGATAGTAACATTAGAATAAGGATAATAGTAACAGTTATAGCGATAATAATAATAATAATAAGGATAAAAATAATAGTTATACCGATAATAATAATAATAATAAGGATAATAATAATAGTTATAAGGATAAAGACAAGAGTAATACGGATAGTAACATTAGAATAAGGATAGTAATAATAGTTATGAGGATAAAGGCAAGAGTAATACGGATAGTAACAATAGAATAAGGATAGTAATAATAGTTATAAGGATAAAGACAAGAGTAATACGGATAGTAACAATAGAATAAGGATGATAATAACAGTTATGGCAATAATAATAATGATAATAATAAGGATAAAAATAATAGTTATACCGATAGAAATAATAATAATAAGGATAATAATAATAGTTATAAGGATAAAGACAAGAGTAATACGGATAGTAACAATAGAATAAAGATAGCAATAATAGTTATGAGGATAAAGGCAAGAGTAATACGGATAGTAACAATAGAATAAGGATAATAATAACAGTTATATCGATAATAATAACAATAATAAGGATAATAATAAGAGTTATAAGGATAAAGATAAGAGTAATACGGATAGTAACAATAGAATAAGGATAATACTATCAGTTATTGCGATAATAATACTAATAATAAGGATAAAAATATCAGTTATGGCGATAATAATACTAATAATAAGGATAAAAATATTAGTTATACCGATAATAATAATAATAATAAGGATAATAATATTAGTTATGAGGATAAAGGCAAGAGTAATACGGATAGTAACAGTAGAATAAGGATAATAGTAACAGTTATAGCGATAACAATAATAAGAATAAGGATAATAATAATAGTTATGGCAATAATAATAATAATAATAAGGATAATAATAAAAATTATAAGGATAAAGACAAGAGTAATACGGATAGTAACAGTAGAATAAGGATAATAGTAACAGTTATAGCGATAACAATAATAAGAATAAGGATAATAATAACAGTTATGGCAATAATAATAATAATAGTAAGGATAAAAATAAAAGTTATAAGGATAACGGCAAGAGTAATACGGATAGTAACAGTAGAATAAGGATAATAGTAACAGTTATAGCGATAATAATAATAATAATAATGATAAGAATAATAGTTATACCGATAATAATAATAATAATAAGGATAATAATAATAGTTATAAGGATAACGGCAAGAGTAATACGGATAGTAACAGTAGAATAAGGATAATAGTAACAGTTATAGCGATAATAATAATAATAATAATGATAAGAATAATAGTTATACCGATAATAATAATAATAATAAGGATAATAATAATAGTTATAAGGATAAAGACAAGAGTAATACGGATAGTAACATTAGAATAAGGATAGTAATAATAGTTATAAGGATAAAGACAAGAGTAATACGGATAGTAACAATAGAATAAGGATGATAATAACAGTTATGGCAATAATAATAGTAATAATAATAAGGATAAAAATAATAGTTATAAAGATAATAATAATAATAATAAGGATAATAATAATAGTTATAAGGATAAGGACAAGAGTAATACGGATAGTAACAGTAGAATAAGGATAATAGTAACAGTTATAGCGATAACAATAATAAGAATAAGGATAATAATAACAGTTATGGCAATAATAATAATAATAATAAGGATAAAAATAAAAGTTATAAGGATAACGGCAAGAGTAATACGGATAGTAACAGTAGAATAAGGATAATAGTAACAGTTATAGCGATAATAATAATAATAATAATAAGGATAATAATAATAGTTATAAGGATAAAGACAAGAGTAATACGGATAGTAATAATAGAATAAGGATAACAATAACAGTCATAGCGATAATAATAATAGTAATACGGATAATAATAATAGTTATAGTGCTAATAATAATAGAATAAGGATAATAACAATAGTTATAGCGATAATAACAATAGTATTAAGGATAATAATAATAGTTATAACGATAATAATAATAGTAATAAGGATAATAATAATAGTTATAAGGATAAAGGCAAGAGGAATAGGGATAA
This sequence comes from Megachile ligniseca, assembly GCA_945859555.1. Classification (NCBI taxonomy): domain Eukaryota; kingdom Metazoa; phylum Arthropoda; class Insecta; order Hymenoptera; family Megachilidae; genus Megachile; species Megachile ligniseca. Next base: position 104,649 of record CAMAOC010000055.1, read on the forward strand.
TAATAATAGAATGAGGATAATAATCACAATAAGAATGAGAATAATAATAGTTATAGCGATAATAATAATAGTTATAAGGATAAAGACAAGAGTAATACGGATAGTAACAATAGAATAAGGATGATAATAACAGTTATGGCAATAATAATAGTAATAATAATAAGGATAAAAATAATAGTTATAAAGATAATAATAATAATAATAAGGATAATAATAATAGTTGTAAGGATAAAGACAAGAGTAATACGGATAGTAACATTTGAATAAGGATAGTAATAATAGTTATGGGGATAAAGGCAAGAGTAATACGGATAGTAACAATAGAATAAGGATAATAATAACAGTTATGGCAATAATAATAATAATAATAAGGATAATAATAAAAGTTATAAGGATAAAGACAAGAGTAATACGGATAGTAACATTAGAATAAGGATAATAGTAACAGTTATAGCGATAATAATAATAATAATAAGGATAAAAATAATAGTTATACCGATAATAATAATAATAATAAGGATAATAATAATAGTTATAAGGATAAAGACAAGAGTAATACGGATAGTAACATTAGAAAAAGGATAGTAATAATAGTTATAAGGATAAAGGCATGAGTAATACGGATAGTAACAATAGAATAAGGATAATAATAACAGTTATGGCAATAATAATAATAATAATAAGGATAATAATAAAAGTTATAAGGATAAAGACAAGAGTAATACGGATAGTAACATTAGAATAAGGATAATAGTAACAGTTATAGCGATAATAATAATAATAATAAGGATAAAAATAATAGTTATACCGATAATAATAATAATAATAATAAGGATGATAATAATAGTTATAAGGATAAAGACAAGAGTAATACGGATAGTAACAATAGAATAAAGATAGCAATAATAGTTATGAGAATAAAGGCAAGAGTAATACGGATAGTAACAATAGAATAAGGATAATAATAACAGTTATATCGATAATAATAACAATAATAAGGATAATAATAAGAGTTATAAGGTTAAAGATAAGAGTAATACGGATAGTAACAATAGAATAAGGATAATAGTATCAGTTATTGCGATAATAATACAAATAATAAGGATAAAAATATCAGTTATGGCGATAATAATACTAATAATAAGGATAAAAATATTAGTTATACCGATAATAAGAATAATAATAAGGATAATAATATTAGTTATGAGGATAAAGGCAAGAGTAATACGGATAGTAACAGTAGAATAAGGATAATAGTAACATTTATAGCGATAACAATAATAAGAATAAGGATAATAATAATAGTTATGGCAATAATAATAATAATAATAAGGATAATAATAAAAATTATAAGGATAAAGACAAGAGTAATACGGATAGTAACATTAGAATAAGGATAATAGTAACAGTTATAGCGATAATAATAATAATAATAAGGATAAAAATAATAGTTATACCGATAATAATAATAATAATAAGGATAATAATAATAGTTATAAGGATAAAGACAAGAGTAATACGGATAGTAACAATAGAATAAGGATGATAATAACAGTTATGGCAATAATAATAATGATAATAATAAGGATAAAAATAATAGTTATACCGATAGAAATAATAATAATAAGGATAATAATAATAGTTATAAGGATAAAGACAAGAGTAATACGGATAGTAACAATAGAATAAAGATAGCAATAATAGTTATGAGGATAAAGGCAAGAGTAATACGGATAGTAACAATAGAATAAGGATAATAATAACAGTTATATCGATAATAATAACAATAATAAGGATAATAATAAGAGTTATAAGGATAAAGATAAGAGTAATACGGATAGTAACAATAGAATAAGGATAATACTATCAGTTATTGCGATAATAATACTAATAATAAGGATAAAAATATCAGTTATGGCGATAATAATACTAATAATAAGGATAAAAATATTAGTTATACCGATAATAATAATAATAATAAGGATAATAATATTAGTTATGAGGATAAAGGCAAGAGTAATACGGATAGTAACAGTGGAATAAGGATAATAGTAACAGTTATAGCGATAACAATAATAAGAATAAGGATAATAATAATAGTTATGGCAATAATAATAATAATAATAAGGATAATAATAAAAATTATAAGGATAAAGACAAGAGTAATACGGATAGTAACATTAGAATAAGGATAAAAATATCAGTTATGGCGATAATAATAATAATAATAAGGATAAAAATAATAGTTATACCGATAATAATAATAATAATAAGGATAATAATAATAGTTATAAGGATAAAGACAAGAGTAATACGGATAGTAACATTAGAATAACGATAGTAATAATAGTTAGGAGGATAAAGGCAAGAGTAATACGGATAGTAACAATAGAATAAGGATAATAGTAACAGTTATATCGATAATAATAGTAATAATAAGGATAATTGTAATAGTTATAAGGATGAAGACAAGAGGAATAGGGATAGTAATAATAGAGTAAAGATAATAATAATGGTAATAAGGATAACAATAAAAGTTATAAGGATAAAGGCAAGAGTAATACGGATAGTAAGAGTAGAATAAGGATAATACTAACAGTTATAGCGATAATAATAATAATAATAAGGATGATAATAACAGTTATAAGGATAAAGATAAGAGTAATACGGATAGTAACAATAGAATAAGGATAATACTATCAGTTATGGCGATAATAATACTAATAATAAGGATAAAAATATCAGTTATGGCGATAATAATACTAATAATAAGGATAAAAATATTAGTTATACCGATAATAAGAATAATAATAAGGATAATAATATTAGTTATGAGGATAAAGGCAAGAGTAATACGGATAGTAACAGTAGAATAAGGATAATAGTAACATTTATAGCGATAACAATAATAAGAATAAGGATAATAATAATAGTTATGGCAATAATAATAATAATAATAAGGATAATAATAAAAATTATAAGGATAAAGACAAGAGTAATACGGATAGTAACATTAGAATAAGGATAATAGTAACAGTTATAGCGATAATAATAATAATAATAAGGATAAAAATAATAGTTATACCGATAATAATAATAATAATAAGGATAATAATAATAGTTATAAGGATAAAGACAAGAGTAATACGGATAGTAACATTAGAATAAGGATAGTAATAATAGTTATGAGGATAAAGGCAAGAGTAATACGGATAGTAACAATAGAATAAGGATAGTAATAATAGTTATAAGGATAAAGACAAGAGTAATACGGATAGTAACAATAGAATAAGGATGATAATAACAGTTATGGCAATAATAATAATGATAATAATAAGGATAAAAATAATAGTTATACCGATAGAAATAATAATAATAAGGATAATAATAATAGTTATGAGGATAAAGGCAAGAGTAATACGGATAGTAACAGTAGAATAAGGATAATAGTAACAGTTATAGCGATAACAATAATAAGAATAAGGATAATAATAATAGTTATGGCAATAATAATAATAATAATAAGGATAATAATAAAAATTATAAGGATAAAGACAAGAGTAATACGGATAGTAACAGTAGAATAAGGATAATAGTAACAGTTATAGCGATAACAATAATAAGAATAAGGATAATAATAACAGTTATGGCAATAATAATAATAATAGTAAGGATAAAAATAAAAGTTATAAGGATAACGGCAAGAGTAATACGGATAGTAACAGTAGAATAAGGATAATAGTAACAGTTATAGCGATAATAATAATAATAATAATGATAAGAATAATAGTTATACCGATAATAATAATAATAATAAGGATAATAATAATAGTTATAAGGATAACGGCAAGAGTAATACGGATAGTAACAGTAGAATAAGGATAATAGTAACAGTTATAGCGATAATAATAATAATAATAATGATAAGAATAATAGTTATACCGATAATAATAATAATAATAAGGATAATAATAATAGTTATAAGGATAAAGACAAGAGTAATACGGATAGTAACATTAGAATAAGGATAGTAATAATAGTTATAAGGATAAAGACAAGAGTAATACGGATAGTAACAATAGAATAAGGATGATAATAACAGTTATGGCAATAATAATAGTAATAATAATAAGGATAAAAATAATAGTTATAAAGATAATAATAATAATAATAAGGATAATAATAATAGTTATAAGGATAAGGACAAGAGTAATACGGATAGTAACAGTAGAATAAGGATAATAGTAACAGTTATAGCGATAACAATAATAAGAATAAGGATAATAATAACAGTTATGGCAATAATAATAATAATAATAAGGATAAAAATAAAAGTTATAAGGATAACGGCAAGAGTAATACGGATAGTAACAGTAGAATAAGGATAATAGTAACAGTTATAGCGATAATAATAATAATAATAATAAGGATAATAATAATAGTTATAAGGATAAAGACAAGAGTAATACGGATAGTAATAATAGAATAAGGATAACAATAACAGTCATAGCGATAATAATAATAGTAATACGGATAATAATAATAGTTATAGTGCTAATAATAATAGAATAAGGATAATAACAATAGTTATAGCGATAATAACAATAGTATTAAGGATAATAATAATAGTTATAACGATAATAATAATAGTAATAAGGATAATAATAATAGTTATAAGGATAAAGGCAAGAGGAATAGGGATAATAATAATAGAATGAGGATAATAATCACAATAAGAATGAGAATAATAATAGTTATAGCGATAATAATAATAGTTATAAGGATAAAGACAAGAGTAATACGGATAGTAACAATAGAATAAGGATGATAATAACAGTTATGGCAATAATAATAGTAATAATAATAAGGATAAAAATAATAGTTATAAAGATAATAATAATAATAATAAGGATAATAATAATAGTTGTAAGGATAAAGACAAGAGTAATACGGATAGTAACATTTGAATAAGGATAGTAATAATAGTTATGGGGATAAAGGCAAGAGTAATACGGATAGTAACAATAGAATAAGGATAATAATAACAGTTATGGCAATAATAATAATAATAATAAGGATAATAATAAAAGTTATAAGGATAAAGACAAGAGTAATACGGATAGTAACATTAGAATAAGGATAATAGTAACAGTTATAGCGATAATAATAATAATAATAAGGATAAAAATAATAGTTATACCGATAATAATAATAATAATAAGGATAATAATAATAGTTATAAGGATAAAGACAAGAGTAATACGGATAGTAACATTAGAAAAAGGATAGTAATAATAGTTATAAGGATAAAGGCATGAGTAATACGGATAGTAACAATAGAATAAGGATAATAATAACAGTTATGGCAATAATAATAATAATAATAAGGATAATAATAAAAGTTATAAGGATAAAGACAAGAGTAATACGGATAGTAACATTAGAATAAGGATAATAGTAACAGTTATAGCGATAATAATAATAATAATAAGGATAAAAATAATAGTTATACCGATAATAATAATAATAATAATAATAAGGATGATAATAATAGTTATAAGGATAAAGACAAGAGTAATACGGATAGTAACAATAGAATAAAGATAGCAATAATAGTTATGAGAATAAAGGCAAGAGTAATACGGATAGTAACAATAGAATAAGGATAATAATAACAGTTATATCGATAATAATAACAATAATAAGGATAATAATAAGAGTTATAAGGTTAAAGATAAGAGTAATACGGATAGTAACAATAGAATAAGGATAATAGTATCAGTTATTGCGATAATAATACAAATAATAAGGATAAAAATATCAGTTATGGCGATAATAATACTAATAATAAGGATAAAAATATTAGTTATACCGATAATAAGAATAATAATAAGGATAATAATATTAGTTATGAGGATAAAGGCAAGAGTAATACGGATAGTAACAGTAGAATAAGGATAATAGTAACATTTATAGCGATAACAATAATAAGAATAAGGATAATAATAATAGTTATGGCAATAATAATAATAATAATAAGGATAATAATAAAAATTATAAGGATAAAGACAAGAGTAATACGGATAGTAACATTAGAATAAGGATAATAGTAACAGTTATAGCGATAATAATAATAATAATAAGGATAAAAATAATAGTTATACCGATAATAATAATAATAATAAGGATAATAATAATAGTTATAAGGATAAAGACAAGAGTAATACGGATAGTAACAATAGAATAAGGATGATAATAACAGTTATGGCAATAATAATAATGATAATAATAAGGATAAAAATAATAGTTATACCGATAGAAATAATAATAATAAGGATAATAATAATAGTTATAAGGATAAAGACAAGAGTAATACGGATAGTAACAATAGAATAAAGATAGCAATAATAGTTATGAGGATAAAGGCAAGAGTAATACGGATAGTAACAATAGAATAAGGATAATAATAACAGTTATATCGATAATAATAACAATAATAAGGATAATAATAAGAGTTATAAGGATAAAGATAAGAGTAATACGGATAGTAACAATAGAATAAGGATAATACTATCAGTTATTGCGATAATAATACTAATAATAAGGATAAAAATATCAGTTATGGCGATAATAATACTAATAATAAGGATAAAAATATTAGTTATACCGATAATAATAATAATAATAAGGATAATAATATTAGTTATGAGGATAAAGGCAAGAGTAATACGGATAGTAACAGTGGAATAAGGATAATAGTAACAGTTATAGCGATAACAATAATAAGAATAAGGATAATAATAATAGTTATGGCAATAATAATAATAATAATAAGGATAATAATAAAAATTATAAGGATAAAGACAAGAGTAATACGGATAGTAACATTAGAATAAGGATAAAAATATCAGTTATGGCGATAATAATAATAATAATAAGGATAAAAATAATAGTTATACCGATAATAATAATAATAATAAGGATAATAATAATAGTTATAAGGATAAAGACAAGAGTAATACGGATAGTAACATTAGAATAACGATAGTAATAATAGTTAGGAGGATAAAGGCAAGAGTAATACGGATAGTAACAATAGAATAAGGATAATAGTAACAGTTATATCGATAATAATAGTAATAATAAGGATAATTGTAATAGTTATAAGGATGAAGACAAGAGGAATAGGGATAGTAATAATAGAGTAAAGATAATAATAATGGTAATAAGGATAACAATAAAAGTTATAAGGATAAAGGCAAGAGTAATACGGATAGTAAGAGTAGAATAAGGATAATACTAACAGTTATAGCGATAATAATAATAATAATAAGGATGATAATAACAGTTATAAGGATAAAGATAAGAGTAATACGGATAGTAACAATAGAATAAGGATAATACTATCAGTTATGGCGATAATAATACTAATAATAAGGATAAAAATATCAGTTATGGCGATAATAATACTAATAATAAGGATAAAAATATTAGTTATACCGATAATAAGAATAATAATAAGGATAATAATATTAGTTATGAGGATAAAGGCAAGAGTAATACGGATAGTAACAGTAGAATAAGGATAATAGTAACATTTATAGCGATAACAATAATAAGAATAAGGATAATAATAATAGTTATGGCAATAATAATAATAATAATAAGGATAATAATAAAAATTATAAGGATAAAGACAAGAGTAATACGGATAGTAACATTAGAATAAGGATAATAGTAACAGTTATAGCGATAATAATAATAATAATAAGGATAAAAATAATAGTTATACCGATAATAATAATAATAATAAGGATAATAATAATAGTTATAAGGATAAAGACAAGAGTAATACGGATAGTAACATTAGAATAAGGATAGTAATAATAGTTATGAGGATAAAGGCAAGAGTAATACGGATAGTAACAATAGAATAAGGATAGTAATAATAGTTATAAGGATAAAGACAAGAGTAATACGGATAGTAACAATAGAATAAGGATGATAATAACAGTTATGGCAATAATAATAATGATAATAATAAGGATAAAAATAATAGTTATACCGATAGAAATAATAATAATAAGGATAATAATAATAGTTATAAGGATAAAGACAAGAGTAATACGGATAGTAACAATAGAATAAAGATAGCAATAATAGTTATGAGGATAAAGGCAAGAGTAATACGGATAGTAACAATAGAATAAGGATAATAATAACAGTTATATCGATAATAATAACAATAATAAGGATAATAATAAGAGTTATAAGGATAAAGATAAGAGTAATACGGATAGTAACAATAGAATAAGGGTAATACTATCAGTTATTGCGATAATAATACTAATAATAAGGATAAAAATATCAGTTATGGCGATAATAATACTAATAATAAGGATAAAAATATTAGTTATACCGAAAATAATAATAATAATAAGGATAATAATATTAGTTATGAGGATAAAGGCAAGAGTAATACGGATAGTAACAGTAGAATAAGGATAATAGTAACAGTTATAGCGATAACAATAATAAGAATAAGGATAATAATAATAGTTATGGCAATAATAATAATAATAATAAGGATAATAATAAAAATTATAAGGATAAAGACAAGAGTAATACGGATAGTAACATTAGAATAAGGATAAAAATATCAGTTATGGCGATAATAATAATAATAATAAGGATAAAAATAATAGTTATACCGATAATAATAATAATAATAAGGATAATAATAATAGTTATGAGGATAAAGGCAAGAGTAGTACGGATAGTAACAGTAGAATAAGGATAATAGTAACAGTTATAGCGATAACAATAATAAGAATAAGGATAATAATAATAGTTTTGGCAATAATAATAATAATAATAAGGATAAAAATAATAGTTATACCGATAATAAGAATAATAATAAGGATAACAATAAAAGTTATAAGGATAAAGGCAAGAGTAATACGGATAGTAACAGTAGAATAAGGATAATAATAACAGTCATAGCGATAATAATAATAGTTATAAGGATAAAGACAAGAGTATTACGGATAGTAATAATAGAATAAGGATAACAATAACAGTCATAGCGATAATAATAATAGTTATAGTGCTAATAATAATAGAATAAGGATAATAACAATAGATATAGCGATAATAACAATAGTAATAAGGATAATAATAATAGTTATAGTGCTAATAATAATAGAAATAAGAATAATCATAATAGTTATAGTGCTAATAATACTAGTAATAAGGATAATAATAATAGTTATAACGATAATAATAATAGTAATAAGGATAATAATAATAGTTATAAGGATAAAGACAAGAGGAATAGGGATAGTAATAATAGAATAAGGATAATAATGACATTTATACTGATAATAATATTAGTAATAAGGATAAAGACAAGAGGAATAGTGATAGTAATAATAGAATAAAGATAATAATAATGGTAATAAGGATAATAATAGAAGTTATAAGGATAAAGACAAGAGTAATACGGATAGTAACAGTAGAATAAGGATAATAGTAACAGTTATAGCGATAATAATAATAATAATAAGGGCAGTAATAATAGTTATAAGGATAAAGACAAGAGTAATGGGGATAGTAATAATAGAATAAGGATTAATAATAATAGTTATAAGGATAAAGGCAAGAGTAATACGGATAGTAACAATTGTTAAAGGATAATAATAACAGTTATAGCGATAATAATAATCATAATAAGGGCAATAATAATAGTTATAAGAATAAAGACAAGAGTAATAGGGGTAGTAATAATAGAATAAGGATAATAATAACAGTAATAAGGATAATAATAACAGTTATAGCGATAATAAAAATAGTAATAAGGATTAATAATAATAGTTATAAGGATAAAGACAAGAGGAATAGGGATAATAATAATAGTAATAAGCATAATATTAACAGTTATAGTGCTAATAATAATAGTAATAAGGATAAAGGCAAGAGTAATACGGATAGTAACAATAGATAAAGGATAATAATAACAGTTATAGCGATAATCATAATAATAATCGGGGCAATAATAATAGTTATATGGATAAAGACAAGAGGAATAGGGATAATAATAATAGTAATCAGAATAATAATAACAGTTATAGCGATAATAAAAATAGTAATAAGGATAATAATAACAGTTATAGCGATAATAATAACAGTAATAAGGATAATAATAACAGTTATAGCGATAATAATAATAATAATAAGGGCAGTAATAATAGTTATAAGGATAAAGACAAGAGTAATGGGGATAGTAATAATAGACTAAGGATAATAATAACAGTTATAGCGATAATAATAATAATAATAAGGGCAGTAATAATAGTTATAAGGATAAAGACAAGAGTAATGGGGATAGTAATAATAGAATAAGGATTAATAATAATAGTTATAAGGATAAAGGCAAGAGTAATACGGATAGTAACAATTGTTAAAGGATAATAATAACAGTTATAGCGATAATAATAATCATAATAAGGGCATTAATAATAGTTATAAGGATAAAGACAAGAGTAATAGGGGTAGTAATAATAGAATAAGGATAATAATAACAGTTATAGCGATAATAATAACAGTAATAAGGATAATAATAACAGTTATAGCAATAATAAAAATAGTAATAAGGATTAATAATAATAGTTATAAGGATAAAGACAAGAGGAATAGGGATAATAATAATAGTAATAAGAATAATTTTAACAGTTATAGTATTAATAATAATAGTAATAAGGATAAAGACAAAAGGAATAGGGATAATTATAATAGTAATAAGAATAATAATAACAGTTATAGCGATAATAATAATAGTAATAAAGATAATAATAATAGTTCTAAGGATGAAGGCAAGATTAATACGGATAGTAACAATTGATAAAGGATAATAATAACAGTTATAGCGATAATAATAATAATAATAAGGACAATAATAATAGTTATAAGGATAAAGACAAGAGTAATGGGGATAGTAATAATAGACTAAGGATAATAATAACAGTTATAGCGATAATAATAATAGTAATAAGGATAATAATAATAGTTATAAGGATAAAGGCAAGAGTAATACGAATAGTAACAATTGATAAAGGATAATAATAACAGTTAAAGCGATAATAATAATAATAATAAGGGCAGTAATAATAGTTATAAGGATAAAGACAAGAGTAATGGGGATAGTAATAATAGAATAAGGATTAATAATAATAGTTATAAGGATAAAGGCAAGAGTAATACGGATAGTAATAATAGAATAAGGATAACAATAACAGTCATAGCGATAATAATAATAGTAATAAGGATAATAATAATAGTTATAGTGCTAATAATAATAGAATAAGGATAATAACAATAGATATAGCGATAATAACAATAGTAATAAGGATAATAATAATAGTTATAGTGCTAATAATAATAGAAATAAGAATAATCATAATAGTTATAGTGCTAATAATACTAGTAATAAGGATAATAATAATAGTTATAACGATAATAATAATAGTAATAAGGATAATAATAATAGTTACAAGGATAAAGGCAAGAGGAATAGGGATAATAATAATAGAATGAGGATAATAATCACAATAAGAATGAGAATAATAATAGTTATAGCGATAATAATAATAGTTATAAGGATAAAGACAAGAGGAATACGGATAGTAACAATAGAATAAGGATGATAATAACAGTTATATCGATAATAATAGTAATAATAAGGATAATAGTAATAGTTATACGGATAAAGACAAGAGTAATACGGATAGTAACAGTAGAATAAGGATAATAGTAACAGTTATAGCGATAATAATAATAGTAATAAGGATAATAATAATAGTTATAAGGATAAAGACACGAGTAATACGGATAGTAACAATAGAATAAGGATAATAATATCAGTTATAGCGATAATAATAATAGTAATAAGGATAATAATAACAGTAATAATAATAATAATAAGAGTAATAATGATAATAATAACAGTTATAGCGATAATAATAATAGTAATAAGGATAATAATAATAGTTATAAGGATAAAGACAAGAGGAATAGGGATAGTAATAATAGAATAAGGATAATAATGACATTTATACTGATAATAATATTAGTAATAAGGATAAAGACAAGAGGAATAGTGATAGTAATAATAGAATAAAGATAATAATAATGGTAATAAGGATAATAATAAAAGTTATAAGGATAAAGACAAGAGTAATACGGATAGTAACAGTAGAATGAGGATAATAGTAACAGTTATAGCGATAATAATAATAATAATAAGGGCAGTAATAATAGTTATAAGGATAAAGACAAGAGTAATGGGGATAGTAATAATAGAATAAGGATTAATAATAATAGTTATAAGGATAAAGGCAAGAGTAATACGGATAGTAACAATTGTTAAAGGATAATAATAACAGTTATAGCGATAATAATAATCATAATAAGGGCAATAATAATAGTTATAAGAATAAAGACAAGAGTAATAGGGGTAGTAATAATAGAATAAGGATAATAATAACAGTTATAGCGATAATAATAACAGTAATAAGGATAATAATAACAGTTATAGCGATAATAAAAATAGTAATAAGGATTAATAATAATAGTTATAAGGATAAAGACAAGAGGAATAGGGATAATAATAATAGTAATAAGCATAATATTAACAGTTATAGTGCTAATAATAATAGTAATAAGGATAAAGGCAAGAGTAATACGGATAGTAACAATAGATAAAGGATAATAATAACAGTTATAGCGATAATCATAATAATAATCGGGGCAATAATAATAGTTATATGGATAAAGACAAGAGGAATAGGGATAATAATAATAGTAATCAGAATAATAATAACAGTTATAGCGATAATAAAAATAGTAATAAGGATAATAATAACAGTTATAGCGATAATAATAACAGTAATAAGGATAATAATAACAGTTATAGCGATAATAAAAATAGTAATAAGGATTAATAATAATAGTTATAAGGATAAAGACAAGAGGAATAGGGATAATAATAATAGTAATAAGAATAATTTTAACAGTTATAGTATTAATAATAATAGTAATAAGGATAAAGGCAAGAGTAATACGGATAGTAACAATAGATAAAGGATAATAATAACAGTTATAGCGATAATAATAGTAGTAATAAAGATAATAATAATAGTTATAAGGATGAAGGCAAGAGTAATACGGATAGTAACAATTGATAAAGGATAATAATAACAGTTATAGCGATAATCATAATAATAATCGGGGCAATAATAATAGTTATATGGATAAAGACAAGAGGAATAGGGATAATAATAATAGTAATCAGAATAATAATAACAGTTATAGCGATAATAAAAATAGTAATAAGGATAATAATAACAGTTATAGCGATAATAATAACAGTAATAAGGATAATAATAACAGTTATAGCGATAATAAAAATAGTAATAAGGATTAATAATAATAGTTATAAGGATAAAGACAAGAGGAATAGGGATAATTATAATAGTAATAAGAATAATAATAACAGTTATAGCGATAATAATAGTAGTAATAAGGATAATAATAATAGTTATAAGGATAAAGGCAAGAGTAATACGAATAGTAACAATTGATGAAGGATAATAATAACAGTTATAGCGATAATAATAATAATAATAAGGGCAGTAATAATAGTTATAAGGGTAAAGACAAGAGTAATGGGGATAGTAATAATAGAATAAGGATTAATAATAATAGTTATAAGGATAAAGACAAGAGGAATAGGGATAATAATAATAGTAATAAGAATAATTTTAACAGTTATAGTATTAATAATAATAGTAATAAGGATAAAGACAAGAGGAATAGGGATAATTATAATAGTAATAAGAATAATAATAACAGTTATAGCGATAATAATAATAGTAATAAGGATAATAATAACAGTTATAGCGATAATAATAACAGTAATAAGGATAATAATAACAGTTATAGCGATAATAAAAATAGTAATAAGGATTAATAATAATAGTTATAAGGATAAAGACAAGAGGAATAGGGATAATTATAATAGTAATAAGAATAATAATAACAGTTATAGCGATAATAATAGTAGTAATAAAGATAATAATAATAGTTATAAGGATGAAGGCAAGAGTAATACGGATAGTAGCAATTGATAAAGGATAATAATAACAGTTATAGCGATAATAATAATAATAATAAGGGCAATAATAATAGTTATAAGGATAAAGACAAGAGTAATGGGGATAGTAATAATAGACTAAGAATAATAATAACAGTTATAGCGATAATAATAATAGTAATAAGAATAATAATAACAGTTATAGCGATAATAATAATAGTAATAAGGATAATAATAACAGTTATAGCGATAATAATAACAGTAATAAGGATAATAATAACAGTTATAGCGATAATAAAAATAGTAATAAGGATTAATAATAATAGTTATAAGGATAAAGACAAGAGGAATAGGGATAATTATAATAGTAATAAGAATAATAATAACAGTTATAGCGATAATAATAGTAGTAATAAAGATAATAATAATAGTTATAAGGATGAAGGCAAGAGTAATACGGATAGTAACAATTAATAAAGGATAATAATAACAGTTATAGCGATAATAATAATAATAATAAGGGCAATAATAATAGTTATAAGGATAAAGACAAGAGTAATGGGGATAGTAATAATAGACTAAGGATAATAATAACAGTTATAGCGATAATAATAATAGTAATAAGGATAATAATAATAGTTATAAGGATAAAGGCAAGAGTAATACGAATAGTAACAATTGATAAAGGATAATAATAACAGTTATAGCGATAATAATAATAATAATAAGGGCAGTAATAATAGTTATAAGGATAAAGACAAGAGTAATGGGGATAGTAATAATAGAATAAGGATTAATAATAATAGTTATAAGGATAAAGGCAAGAGTAATACGGATAGTAACAATTGTTAAAGGATAATAATAACAGTTATAGCGAAATAATAATCATAATAAGGGCAATAATAATATTTATAAGGATAAAGACAAGAGTAATAGGGGTAGTAATAATAGAATAAGGATAATAATAACAGTTAAAGCGATAATAATAACAGTAATAAGGATAATAATAACAGTTATAGCGATAATAAAAATAGTAATAAGGATTAATAATAATAGTTATAAGGATAAAGACAAGAGGAATAGGGATAATAATAATAGTAATAAGAATAATTTTAACAGTTATAGTATTAATAATAATAGTAATAAGGATAAAGGCAAGAGTAATACGGATAGTAACAATAGATAAAGGATAATAATAACAGTTATAGCGATAATAACAGTAGTAATAAAGATAATAATAATAGATATAAGGATGAAGGCAAGAGTAATACGGATAGTAACAATTGATAAAGGATAATAATAACAGTTATAGCGATAATCATAATAATAATCGGGGCAATAATAATAGTTATAAGGATAAAGGCAAGAGTAATACGAATAGTAACAATTGATAAAGGATAATAATAACAGTTATAGCGATAATAATAATAATAATAAGGGCAGTAATAATAGTTATAAGGATAAAGACAAGAGTAATGGGGATAGTAATAATAGAATAAGGATTAATAATAATAGTTACAAGGATAAAGGCAAGAGTAATACGGATAGTAACAATTGTTAAAGGATAATAATAACAGTTATAGCGATAATAATAATCATAATAAGGGCATTAATAATAGTTATAAGGATAAAGACAAGAGTAATAGGGGTAGTAATAATAGAATAAGGATAATAATAACAGTTATAGCGATAATAATAACAGTAATAAGGATAATAATAACAGTTATAGCGATAATAAAAATAGTAATAAGGATTAATAATAATAGTTATAAGGATAAAGACAAGAGGAATAGGGATAATTATAATAGTAATAAGAATAATAATAACAGTTATAGCGATAATAATAGTAGTAATAAAGATAATAATAATAGTTATAAGGATGAAGGCAAGAGTTATACGGATAGTAACAATTGATAAAGGATAATAATAACAGTTATAGCGATAATAATAATAATAATAAGGGCAATAATAATAGTTATAAGGATAAAGACAAGAGTAATGGGGATAGTAATAATAGACTAAGAATAATAATAACAGTTATAGCGATAATAATAATAGTAATAAGGATAATAATAATAGTTATAAGGATAAAGGCAAGAGTAATACGAATAGTAACAATTGATGAAGGATAATAATAACAGTTATAGCGATAATAATAATAATAATAAGGGCAGTAATAATAGTAATAAGGATAAAGACAAGAGTAATGGGGATAGTAATAATAGAATAAGGATTAATAATAATAGTTATAAGGATAAAGGCAAGTGTAATACGGATAGTAACAATTGTTAAAGGATAATAATAACAGTTATAGCGATAATAATAATCATAATAAGGGCATTAATAATAGTTATAAGGATAAAGACAAGAGGAATAGGGATAATTATAATAGTAATAAGAATAATAATAACAGTTATAGCGATAATAATAATAGTAATAAGGATAATAATAACAGTTATACCGATAATAATAACAGTAATAAGGATAATAATAACAGTTATAGCGATAATAAAAATAGTAATAAGGATTAATAATAATAGTTATAAGGATAAAGACAAGAGGAATAGGGATAATTATAATAGTAATAAGAATAATAATAACAGTTATAGCGATAATAATAGTAGTAATAAAGATAATAATAATAGTTATAAGGATGAAGGCAAGAGTAATACGGATAGTAACAATTGATAAAGGATAATAATAACAGTTATAGCGATAATAATAATAATAATAAGGGCAATAATAATAGTTATAAGGATAAAGACAAGAGTAATGGGGATAGTAATAATAGACGAAGAATAATAATAACAGTTATAGCGATAATAATAATAGTAATAAGAATAATAATAACAGTTATAGCGATAATAATAATAGTAATAAGGATAATAATAACAGTTATAGCGATAATAATAACAGTAATAAGGATAATAATAACAGTTATAGCGATAATAAAAATAGTAATAAGGATTAATAATAATAGTTATAAGGATAAAGACAAGAGGAATAGGGATAATTATAATAGTAATAAGAATAATAATAACAGTTATAGCGATAATAATAGTAGTAATAAAGATAATAATAATAGTTATAAGGATGAAGGCAAGAGTAATACGGATAGTAACAATTGATAAAGGATAATAATAACAGTTATAGCGATAATAATAATAATAATAAGGGCAATAATAATAGTTATAAGGATAAAGACAAGAGTAATGGGGATAGTAATAATAGACTAAGGATAATAATAACAGTTATAGCGATAATAATAATAGTAATAAGGATAATAATAATAGTTATAAGGATAAAGGCAAGAGTAATACGAATAGTAACAATTGATAAAGGATAATAATAACAGTTATAGCGATAATAATAATAATAATAAGGGCAGTAATAATAGTTATAAGGATAAAGACAAGAGTAATGGGGATAGTAATAATAGAATAAGGATTAATAATAATAGTTATAAGGATAAAGGCAAGAGTAATACGGATAGTAACAATTGTTAAAGGATAATAATAACAGTTATAGCGAAATAATAATCATAATAAGGGCAATAATAATAGTTATAAGGATAAAGACAAGAGTAATAGGGGTAGTAATAATAGAATAAGGATAATAATAACAGTTATAGCGATAATAATAACAGTAATAAGGATAATAATAACAGTTATAGCGATAATAAAAATAGTAATAAGGATTAATAATAATAGTTATAAGGATAAAGACAAGAGGAATAGGGATAATAATAATACTAATAAGAATAATTTTAACAGTTATAGTATTAATAATAATAGTAATAAGGATAAAGGCAAGAGTAATACGGATAGTAACAATAGATAAAGGATAATAATAACAGTTATAGCGATAATAATAGTAGTAATAAAGATAATAATAATAGTTATAAGGATGAAGGCAAGAGTAATACGGATAGTAACAATTGATAAAGGATAATAATAACAGTTATAGCGATAATCATAATAATAATCGGGGCAATAATAATAGTTATAAGGATAAAGACAAGAGTAATGGGGATAGTAATAATAGACTAAGAATAATAATAACAGTTATAGCGATAATAATAATAGTAATAAGGATAATAATAATAGTTATAAGGATAAAGGCAAGAGTAATACGAATAGTAACAATTGATAAAGGATAATAATAACAGTTATAGCGATAATAATAATAATAATAAGGGCAGTAATAATAGTTATAAGGATAAAGACAAGAGTAATGGGGATAGTAATAATAGAATAAGGATTAATAATAATAGTTATAAGGATAAAGGCAAGAGTAATACGGATAGTAACAATTGTTAGAGGATAATAATAACAGTTATAGCGATAATAATAATCATAATAAGGGCATTAATAATAGTTATAAGGATAAAGACAAGAGTAATAGGGGTAGTAATAATAGAATAAGGATAATAATAACAGTTATAGCGATAATAAAAATAGTAATAAGGATTAATAATAATAGTTATATTGATAAAGACAAGAGGAATAGGGATAATAATAATAGTAATAAGAATAATTTTAACAGTTATAGTATTAATAATAATAGTAATAAGGATAAAGACAAGAGGAATAGGGATAATTATAATAGTAATAAGAATAATAATAACAGTTATAGCGATAATAATAATAGTAATAAGGATAATAATAGCAGTTATAGCGATAATAATAACAGTAATAAGGATAATAATAACAGTTATAGCGATAATAAAAATAGATAAGGATTAATAATAATAGTTATAAGGATAAAGACAAGAGGAATAGGGATAATTATAATAGTAATAAGAATAATAATAACAGTTATAGCGATAATAATAGTAGTAATAAAGATAATAATAATAGTTATAAGGATGAAGGCAAGAGTAATACGGATAGTAACAATTGATAAAGGATAATAATAACAGTTATAGCGATAATAATAATAATAATAAGGGCAATAATAATAGTTAAACTGATAAAGACAAGAGTAATGGGGATAGTAATAATAGACTAAGAATAATAATAACAGTTATAGCGATAATAATAATAGTAATAAGGATAATAATAATAGTTATAAGGATAAAGGCAAGAGTAATACGAATAGTAACAATTGATAAAGGATAATAATAACAGTTATAGCGATAATAATAATAATAATAAGGGCAGTAATAATAGTTATAAGGATAAAGACAAGAGTAATGGGGATAGTAATAATAGAATAAGGATTAATAATAATAGTTATAAGGATAAAGGCAAGAGTAATACGGATAGTAACAATTGTTAAAGGATAATAATAACAGTTATAGCGATAATAATAATCATAATAAGGGCATTAATAATAGTTATAAGGATAAAGACAAGAGTAATAGGGGTAGTAATAATAGAATAAGGATAATAATAACAGTTATAGCGATAATAATAACAGTAATAAGGATAATAATAACAGTTATAGCGATAATAAAAATAGTAATAAGGATTAATAATAATAGTTATAAGGATAAAGACAAGAGGAATAGGGATAATAATAATAGTAATAAGAATAATTTTAACAGTTATAGTATTAATAATAATAGTAATAAGGATAAAGACAAGAGGAATAGGGATAATTATAATAGTAATTAGAATAATAATAACAGTTATAGCGATAATAATAATAGTAATAAAGATAATAATAATAGTTATAAGGATGAAGGCAAGAGTAATACGGATAGTAACAATTGATAAAGGATAATAATAACAGTTATAGCGATAATAATAATAATAATAAGGGCAATAATAATAGTTATAAGGATAAAGACAAGAGTAATGGGGATAGTAATAATAGACTAAGGATAATAATAACAGTTATAGCGATAATAATAATAGTAATAAGGATAATAATAATAGTTATAAGGAGAAAGGCAAGAGTAATACGAATAGTAACAATTGATAAAGGATAATAATAACAGTTATAGCGATAATAATAACAATAATAAGGGCAGTAATAATAGTTATAAGGATAAAGACAAGAGTAATGGGGATAGTAATAATAGAATAAGGATTAATAATAATAGTTATAAGGATAAAGGCAAGAGTAATACGGATAGTAACAATTGTTAAAGGATAATAATAACAGTTATAGCGATAATAATAATCATAATAAGGGCAATAATAATAGTTATAAGGATAAAGACAAGAGTAATAGGGGTAGTAATAATAGAATAAGGATAATAATAACAGTTATAGCGATAATAATAACAGTAATAAGGATAATAATAACAGTTATAGCGATAATAAAAATAGTAATAAGGATTAATAATAATAGTTATAAGGATAAAGACAAGAGGAATAGTGATAATAATAATAGTAATAAGAATAATTTTAACAGTTATAGTATTAATAATAATAGTAATAAGGATAAAGGCAAGAGTAATACGGATAGTAACAATAGATAAAGGATAATAATAACAGTTATAGCGATTATAATAATAATAATAAGGGCAACAATAATAGTTATAAGGATAAAGACAAGAGTAATGGGGATAGTAATAATAGAATAAGGATTAATAATAATAGTTATAAGGATAAAGGCAAGAGTAATAGGGGTAGTAATAATAGAATAAGGATAATAATAACAGTTATAGCGATAATAATAACAGTAATAAGGATAATAATAACAGTTATAGCGATAATAAAAATAGTAATAAGGATTAATAATAATAGTTATAAGGATAAAGACAAGAGGAATAGGGATAATAATAATAGTAATAAGAATAATTTTAACAGTTATAGTATTAATAATAATAGTAATAAGGATAAAGGCAAGAGTAATACGGATAGTAACAATAGATAAAGGATAATAATAACAGTTATAGCGATAATAATAATAATAATAAGGGCAACAATAATAGTTACAAGGATAAAGACAAGAGTAATAGGGATAGTAATAATAGAATAAGGATAATAATAACAGTTATAGCGATAATAAAAATAGTAATACGGATAATAATAATAGTTATAAGGATAAAGACAAGAGTAATACGGATATTAACAATAGAATAAGGACAATAATAACAGTTATAGCGATAATATAATAATAATAAGGGCAATAATAATAGTTATAAGGATAAAGACAAGAGGAATAGGGATAATCATAATAGTAATAAGAATAATAATAACAGTTATAGCGATAACAATCATAATAATAAGGATAATAATAATAGTTATAAGGATAAAGTCAAGAGGAATAGGGATAATCACAATAGTAATAAGAATAATAATAACAGTTATAGCGATAAAAATAATAGTAATAACGATAATAATAATAGTTATAAGGATAAAGGCAAGAGTAATACGGATAGTAACAATTGATAAAGGATAATAATAACAGTTATAGCGATAATAATAATAATAATGAGGGCAATAATAATAGTTATAAGGATAAAGACAAGAGTAATAGGGATAGTAATAATAGAATAAGGATACTAATAACAGTTATAGCGATAATAATAATAGTAATAAGGATAATAATAATAGTTATAAGGATAAAGACAAGAGTAATACGGATAGTACCAATAGAATAAGGATAATAATAACAGTTATAGCGATAATAATAATAATAATAAGGGCAATAATAATAGTTATAAGGATAAAGACAAGAGGAATAGGGATAATTATAATAGTAATCAGAATAATAATAACAGCTATAGCGATAATAAAAATAGTAATAAGGATAATAATAACAGTTATAGCGATAATAATAATAGTATTAAGGATAATAGTAACAGTTATAGCGATAATAAAAATAGTAATAAGGATTAATAATAATAGTTATAAGGATAAAGGCAAGAATAATACGAATAGTAACAATTGATAAAGGATAATAATAACAGTTATAGCGATAATAATAATAATAATAAGGGCAGTAATAATAGTTATAAGGATAAAGACAAGAGTAATGGGGATAATAATAATAGAATAAGGA
Organism: Megachile ligniseca; assembly: GCA_945859555.1. Lineage (NCBI taxonomy): Eukaryota > Metazoa > Arthropoda > Insecta > Hymenoptera > Megachilidae > Megachile > Megachile ligniseca. Next base: position 126,757 of record CAMAOC010000055.1, read on the forward strand.
TTAATAATAATAGTTATAAGGATAAAGGCAAGAGTAATACGGATAGTAACAATTGTTAAAGGATAATAATAACAGTTATAGCGATAATAATAATCATAATAAGGGCAATAATAATAGTTATAAGGATAAAGACAAGAGTAATAGGGGTAGTAATCATAGAATAAGGATAATAATAACAGTTATAGCGATAATAATAACAGTAATAAGGATAATAATAACAGTTATAGCGATAATAAAAATAGTAATAAGGATTAATAATAATAGTTATAAGGATAAAGACAAGAGGAATAGTGATAATAATAATAGTAATAAGAATAATTTTAACAGTTATAGTATTAATAATAATAGTAATAAGGATAAAGGCAAGAGTAATACGGATAGTAACAATAGATAAAGGATAATAATAACAGTTATAGCGATAATAATAGTAGTAATAAAGATAATAATAATAGTTATAAGGATGAAGGCAAGAGTAATACGGATAGTAACAATTGATAAAGGATAATAATAACAGTTATAGCGATAATCATAATAATAATCGGGGCAATAATAATAGTTATAAGGATAAAGACAAGAGTAATGGGGATAGTAATAATAGACTAAGAATAATAATAACAGTTATAGCGATAATAATAATAGTAATAAGGATAATAATAATAGTTATAAGGATAAAGGCAAGAGTAATACGGATAGTAACAATTGATAAAGGATAATAATAACAGTTATAGCGATAATAATAATAATAATAAGGGCAATAATAATAGTTATAAGGATAAAGACAAGAGTAATGGGGATAGTAATAATAGACTAAGAATAATAATAACAGTTATAGCGATAATAATAATAGTAATAAGAATAATAATAACAGTTATAGCGATAATAATAATAGTAATAAGGATAATAATAACAGTTATAGCGATAATAATAACAGTAATAAGGATAATAATAACAGTTATAGCGATAATAAAAATAGTAATAAGGATTAATAATAATAGTTATAAGGATAAAGACAAGAGGAATAGGGATAATTATAATAGTAATAAGAATAATAATAACAGTTATAGCGATAATAATAGTAGTAATAAAGATAATAATAATAGTTATAAGGATGAAGGCAAGAGTAATACGGATAGTAACAATTGATAAAGGATAATAATAACAGTTATAGCGATAATAATAATAATAATAAGGGCAATAATAATAGTTATAAGGATAAAGACAAGAGTAATGGGGATAGTAATAATAGACTAAGAATAATAATAACAGTTATAGCGATAATAATAATAGTAATAAGGATAATAATAATAGTTATAAGGATAAAGGCAAGAGTAATACGAATAGTAACAATTGATAAAGGATAATAATAACAGTTATAGCGATAATAATAATAATAATAAGGGCAGTAATAATAGTTATAAGGATAAAGACAAGAGTAATGGGGATAGTAATAATAGAATAAGGATTAATAATAATAGTTATAAGGATAAAGGCAAGAGTAATACGGATAGTAACAATTGTTAAAGGATAATAATAACAGTTATAGCGATAATAATAATCATAATAAGGGCATTAATAATAGTTATAAGGATAAAGACAAGAGTAATAGGGGTAGTAATAATAGAATAAGGATAATAATAACAGTTATAGCGATAATAATAACAGTAATAAGGATAATAATAACAGTTATAGCGATAATAAAAATAGTAATAAGGATTAATAATAATAGTTACAAGGATAAAGACAAGAGGAATAGGGATAATAATAACAGTAATAAGAATAATTTTAACAGTTATAGTATTAATAATAATAGTAATAAGGATAAAGACAAGAGGAATAGGGATAATTATAATAGTAATTAGAATAATAATAACAGTTATAGCGATAATAGTAATAGTAATAAAGATAATAATAATAGTTATAAGGATGAAGGCAAGAGTAATACGGATAGTAACAATTGATAAAGGATAATAATAACAGTTATAGCGATAATAATAATAATAATAAGGGCAGTAATAATAGTTATAAGGATAAAGACAAGAGTAATGGGGATAGTAATAATAGAATAAGGATTAATAATAATAGTTATAAGGATAAAGGCAAGAGTAATAGGGGTAGTAATAATAGAATAAGGATAATAATAACAGTTATAGCGATAATAATAACAGTAATAAGGATAATAATAACAGTTATAGCGATAATAAAAATAGTAATAAGGATTAATAATAATAGTTATAAGGATAAAGACAAGAGGAATAGGGATAATAATAATAGTAATAAGAATAATTTTAACAGTTATAGTATTAATAATAATAGTAATAAGGATAAAGGCAAGAGTAATACGGATAGTAACAATTGATAAAGGATAATAATAACAGTTATAGCGATAATAATAATAATAATGAGGGCAATAATAATAGTTATAAGGATAAAGACAAGAGTAATAGGGATATTAATAATAGAATAAGGATACTAATAACAGTTATAGCGATAATAAAAATAGTAATAAGGATTAATAATAATAGTTACAAGGATAAAGACAAGAGGAATAGGGATAATAATAATAGTAATAAGAATAATTTTAACAGTTATAGTATTAATAATAATAGTAATAAGGATAAAGACAAGAGGAATAGGGATAATTATAATAGTAATTAGAATAATAATAACAGTTATAGCGATAATAGTAATAGTAATAAAGATAATAATAATAGTTATAAGGATGAAGGCAAGAGTAATACGGATAGTAACAATTGATAAAGGATAATAATAACAGTTATAGCGATAATAATAATAATAATAAGGGCAGTAATAATAGTTATAAGGATAAAGACAAGAGTAATGGGGATAGTAATAATAGAATAAGGATTAATAATAATAGTTATAAGGATAAAGGCAAGAGTAATAGGGGTAGTAATAATAGAATAAGGATAATAATAACAGTTATAGCGATAATAATAACAGTAATAAGGATAATAATAACAGTTATAGCGATAATAAAAATAGTAATAAGGATTAATAATAATAGTTATAAGGATAAAGACAAGAGGAATAGGGATAATAATAATAGTAATAAGAATAATTTTAACAGTTATAGTATTAATAATAATAGTAATAAGGATAAAGGCAAGAGTAATACGGATAGTAACAATTGATAAAGGATAATAATAACAGTTATAGCGATAATAATAATAATAATGAGGGCAATAATAATAGTTATAAGGATAAAGACAAGAGTAATAGGGATATTAATAATAGAATAAGGATACTAATAACAGTTATAGCGATAATAATAATAGTAATAAGGATAATAATAATAGTTATAAGGATAAAGACAAGAGTAATACGGATAGTACCAATAGAATAAGGATAATAGTAACAGTTATAGCGATAATAATAATAATAATAAGGGCAATAATAATAGTTATAAGGATAAAGACAAGAGGAATAGGGATAATTATAATAGTAATCAGAATAATAATAACAGCTATAGCGATAATAAAAATAGTAATAAGGATAATAATAACAGTTATAGCTATAATAATAATAGTATTAAGGATAATAGTAACAGTTATAGCGATAATAAAAATAGTAATAAGGATTAATAATAATAGTTATAAGGATAAAGGCAAGAATAATACGAATAGTAACAATTGATAAAGGATAATAATAACAGATATAGCGATAATAATAATAATAATAAGGGCAGTAATAATAGTTATAAGGATAAAGACAAGAGTAATGGGGATAGTAATAATAGAATAAGGATTAATAATAATAGTTATAAGGATAAAGGCAAGAGTAATACGGATAGTAACAATTGTTAAAGGATAATAATAACAGTTATAGCGATAATAATAATCATAATAAGGGCAATAATAATAGTTATAAGGATAAAGACAAGAGTAATAGGGGTAGTAATAATAGAATAAGGATAATAATAACAGTTATAGCGATAATAATAACAGTAATAAGGATAATAATAACAGTTATAGCGATAATAAAAATAGTAATAAGGATTAATAATAATAGTTATAAGGATAAAGACAAGAGGAATAGTGATAATAATAATAGTAATAAGAATAATTTTAACAGTTATAGTATTAATAATAATAGTAATAAGGATAAAGGCAAGAGTAATACGGATAGTAACAATAGATAAAGGATAATAATAACAGTTATAGCGATTATAATAATAATAATAAGGGCAACAATAATTGTTATAAGGATAAAGACAAGAGTAATGGGGATAGTAATAATAGAATAAGGATTAATAATAATAGTTATAAGGATAAAGGCAAGAGTAATAGGGGTAGTAATAATAGAATAAGGATAATAATAACAGTAATAAGGATAATAATAACAGTTATAGCGATAATAAAAATAGTAATAAGGATTAATAATAATAGTTATAAGGATAAAGGCAAGAGTAATAGGGGTAGTAATAATAGAATAAGGATAATAATAACAGTTATAGCGATAATAATAACAGTAATAAGGATAATAATAACAGTTATAGCGATAATAAAAATAGTAATAAGGATTAATAATAATAGTTATAAGGATAAAGACAAGAGGAATAGGGATAATAATAATAGTAATAAGAATAATTTTAACAGTTATAGTATTAATAATAATAGTAATAAGGATAAAGGCAAGAGTAATACGGATAGTAACAATTGATAAAGGATAATAATAACAGTTATAGCGATAATAATAATAATAATGAGGGCAATAATAATAGTTATAAGGATAAAGACAAGAGTAATAGGGATATTAATAATAGAATAAGGATACTAATAACAGTTATAGCGATAATAAAAATAGTAATAAGGATTAATAATAATAGTTACAAGGATAAAGACAAGAGGAATAGGGATAATAATAATAGTAATAAGAATAATTTTAACAGTTATAGTATTAATAATAATAGTAATAAGGATAAAGACAAGAGGAATAGGGATAATTATAATAGTAATTAGAATAATAATAACAGTTATAGCGATAATAGTAATAGTAATAAAGATAATAATAATAGTTATAAGGATGAAGGCAAGAGTAATACGGATAGTAACAATTGATAAAGGATAATAATAACAGTTATAGCGATAATAATAATAATAATAAGGGCAGTAATAATAGTTATAAGGATAAAGACAAGAGTAATGGGGATAGTAATAATAGAATAAGGATTAATAATAATAGTTATAAGGATAAAGGCAAGAGTAATAGGGGTAGTAATAATAGAATAAGGATAATAATAACAGTTATAGCGATAATAATAACAGTAATAAGGATAATAATAACAGTTATAGCGATAATAAAAATAGTAATAAGGATTAATAATAATAGTTATAAGGATAAAGACAAGAGGAATAGGGATAATAATAATAGTAATAAGAATAATTTTAACAGTTATAGTATTAATAATAATAGTAATAAGGATAAAGGCAAGAGTAATACGGATAGTAACAATTGATAAAGGATAATAATAACAGTTATAGCGATAATAATAATAATAATGAGGGCAATAATAATAGTTATAAGGATAAAGACAAGAGTAATAGGGATATTAATAATAGAATAAGGATACTAATAACAGTTATAGCGATAATAATAATAGTAATAAGGATAATAATAATAGTTATAAGGATAAAGACAAGAGTAATACGGATAGTACCAATAGAATAAGGATAATAGTAACAGTTATAGCGATAATAATAATAATAATAAGGGCAATAATAATAGTTATAAGGATAAAGACAAGAGGAATAGGGATAATTATAATAGTAATCAGAATAATAATAACAGCTATAGCGATAATAAAAATAGTAATAAGGATAATAATAACAGTTATAGCTATAATAATAATAGTATTAAGGATAATAGTAACAGTTATAGCGATAATAAAAATAGTAATAAGGATTAATAATAATAGTTATAAGGATAAAGGCAAGAATAATACGAATAGTAACAATTGATAAAGGATAATAATAACAGATATAGCGATAATAATAATAATAATAAGGGCAGTAATAATAGTTATAAGGATAAAGACAAGAGTAATGGGGATAGTAATAATAGAATAAGGATTAATAATAATAGTTATAAGGATAAAGGCAAGAGTAATACGGATAGTAACAATTGTTAAAGGATAATAATAACAGTTATAGCGATAATAATAATCATAATAAGGGCAATAATAATAGTTATAAGGATAAAGACAAGAGTAATAGGGGTAGTAATAATAGAATAAGGATAATAATAACAGTTATAGCGATAATAATAACAGTAATAAGGATAATAATAACAGTTATAGCGATAATAAAAATAGTAATAAGGATTAATAATAATAGTTATAAGGATAAAGACAAGAGGAATAGTGATAATAATAATAGTAATAAGAATAATTTTAACAGTTATAGTATTAATAATAATAGTAATAAGGATAAAGGCAAGAGTAATACGGATAGTAACAATAGATAAAGGATAATAATAACAGTTATAGCGATTATAATAATAATAATAAGGGCAACAATAATTGTTATAAGGATAAAGACAAGAGTAATGGGGATAGTAATAATAGAATAAGGATTAATAATAATAGTTATAAGGATAAAGGCAAGAGTAATAGGGGTAGTAATAATAGAATAAGGATAATAATAACAGTAATAAGGATAATAATAACAGTTATAGCGATAATAAAAATAGTAATAAGGATTAATAATAATAGTTATAAGGATAAAGACAAGAGGAATAGGGATAATAATAATAGTAATAAGAATAATTTTAACAGTTATAGTATTAATAATAATAGTAATAAGGATAAAGGCAAGAGTAATACGGATAGTAACAATAGATAAAGGATAATAATAACAGTTATAGCGATAATAATAATAATAATAAGGGCAACAATAATAGTTACAAGGATAAAGACAAGAGTAATAGGGATAGTAATAATAGAATAAGGATAATAATAACAGTTATAGCGATAATAAAAATAGTAATACGGATAATAATAATAGTTATAAGGATAAAGACAAGAGTAATACGGATAGTAACAATAGAATAAGGATAATAATAACAGTTATAGCGATAATATAATAATAATAAGGGCAATAATAATAGTTATAAGGATAAAGACAAGAGGAATAGGGATAATCATAATAGTAATAAGAATAATAATAACAGTTATAGCGATAACAATCATAATAATAAGGATAATAATAATAGTTATAAGGATAAAGTCAAGAGGAATAGGGATAATCACAATAGTAATAAGAATAATAATAACAGTTATAGCGATAAAAATAATAGTAATAACGATAATAATAATAGTTATAAGGATAAAGGCAAGAGTAATACGGATAGTAACAATTGATAAAGGATAATAATAACAGTTATAGCGATAATAATAATAATAATGAGGGCAATAATAATAGTTATAAGGATAAAGACAAGAGTAATAGGGATAGTAATAATAGAATAAGGATACTAATAACAGTTATAACGATAATAATAATAGTAATAAGGATAATAATAATAGTTATAAGGATAAAGACAAGAGTAATACGGATAGTACCAATAGAATAAGGATAATAATAACAGTTATAGCGATAATAATAATAATAATAAGGGCAATAATAATAGTTATAAGGATAAAGACAAGAGGAATAGGGATAATTATAATAGTAATCAGAATAATAATAACAGCTATAGCGATAATAAAAATAGTAATAAGGATAGTAATAACAGTTATAGCGATAATAATAATAGTATTAAGGATAATAGTAACAGTTATAGCGATAATAAAAATAGTAATAAGGATTAATAATAATAGTTATAAGGATAAAGGCAAGAATAATACGAATAGTAACAATTGATAAAGGATAATAATAACAGTTATAGCGATAATAATAATAATAATAAGGGCAGTAATAATAGTTATAAGGATAAAGACAAGAGTAATGGGGATAGTAATAATAGAATAAGGATTAATAATAATAGTTATAAGGATAAAGGCAAGAGTAATACGGATAGTAACAATTGTTAAAGGATAATAATAACAGTTATAGCGATAATAATAATCATAATAAGGGCAATAATAATAGTTATAAGGATAAAGACAAGAGTAATAGGGGTAGTAATAATAGAATAAGGATAATAATAACAGTTATAGCGATAATAATAACAGTAATAAGGATAATAATAACAGTTATAGCGATAATAAAAATAGTAATAAGGATTAATAATAATAGTTATAAGGATAAAGACAAGAGGAATAGTGATAATAATAATAGTAATAAGAATAATTTTAACAGTTATAGTATTAATAATAATAGTAATAAGGATAAAGGCAAGAGTAATACGGATAGTAACAATAGATAAAGGATAATAATAACAGTTATAGCGATTATAATAATAATAATAAGGGCAACAATAATAGTTATAAGGATAAAGACAAGAGTAATAGGGATAGTAATAATAGAATAAGGATAATAATAACAGTTATAGCGATAATAATAATAGTAATACGGATAATAATAATAGTTATAAGGATAAAGACAAGAGTAATACGGATAGTAACAATAGAATAAGGATAATAATAACAGTTATAGCGATAATATAATAATAATAAGGGCAATAATAATAGTTATAAGGATAAAGACAAGAGGAATAGGGATAATTATAATAATAATCAGAATAATAATAACAGTTATAGCGATAATAAAAATAGTAATAAGGATAATAATAACAGTTATAGCGATAATAATAATAGTATTAAGGATAATAGTAACAGTTATAGCGATAATAAAAATAGTAATAAGGATTAATAATAATAGTTATAAGGATAAAGGCAAGAGTAATACGGATAGTAACAATTGATAAAGGATAATAATAACAGTTATAGCGATAATAATAATAATAATGAGGGCAATAATAATAGTTATAAGGATAAAGACAAGAGTAATAGGGATAGTAATAATAGAATAAGGATACTAATAACAGTTATAACGATAATAATAATAGTAATAAGGATAATAATAATAGTTATAAGGATAAAGACAAGAGTAATACGGATAGTACCAATAGAATAAGGATAATAATAACAGTTATAGCGATAATAATAATAATAATAAGGGCAATAATAATAGTTATAAGGATAAAGACAAGAGGAATAGGGATAATTATAATAGTAATCAGAATAATAATAACAGCTATAGCGATAATAAAAATAGTAATAAGGATAATAATAACAGTTATAGCGATAATAATAATAGTATTAAGGATAATAGTAACAGTTATAGCGATAATAAAAATAGTAATAAGGATTAATAATAATAGTTATAAGGATAAAGGCAAGAATAATACGAATAGTAACAATTGATAAAGGATAATAATAACAGTTATAGCGATAATAAGAATAATAATAAGGGCAGTAATAATAGTTATAAGGATAAAGACAAGAGTAATGGGGATAGTAATAATAGAATAAGGATTAATAATAATAGTTATAAGGATAAAGGCAAGAGTAATACGGATAGTAACAATTGTTAAAGGATAATAATAACAGTTATAGCGATAATAATAATCATAATAAGGGCAATAATAATAGTTATAAGGATAAAGACAAGAGTAATAGGGGTAGTAATAATAGAATAAGGATAATAATAACAGTTATAGCGATAATAATAACAGTAATAAGGATAATAATAACAGTTATAGCGATAATAAAAATAGTAATAAGGATTAATAATAATAGTTATAAGGATAAAGACAAGAGGAATAGTGATAATAATAATAGTAATAAGAATAATTTTAACAGTTATAGTATTAATAATAATAGTAATAAGGATAAAGGCAAGAGTAATACGGATAGTAACAATAGATAAAGGATAATAATAACAGTTATAGCGATTATAATAATAATAATAAGGGCAACAATAATAGTTATAAGGATAAAGACAAGAGTAATAGGGATAGTAATAATAGAATAAGGATAATAATAACAGTTATAGCGATAATAATAATAGTAATACGGATAATAATAATAGTTATAAGGATAAAGACAAGAGTAATACGGATAGTAACAATAGAATAAGGATAATAATAACAGTTATAGCGATAATATAATAATAATAAGGGCAATAATAATAGTTATAAGGATAAAGACAAGAGGAATAGGGATAATCATAATAGTAATAAGAATAATAATAACAGTTATAGCGATAACAATCATAATAATAAGGATAATAATAATAGTTATAAGGATAAAGTCATGAGGAATAGGGATAATCATAATAGTAATAAGAATAATAATAACAGTTATAGCGATAAAAATAATAGTAATAACGATAATAATAATAGTTATAAGGATAAAGGCAAGAGTAATACGGATAGTAACAATTGATAAAGGATAATAATAACAGTTATAGCGATAATAATAATAATAATGAGGGCAATAATAATAGTTATAAGGATAAAGACAAGAGTAATAGGGATAGTAATAATAGAATAAGGATACTAATAACAGTTATAGCGATAATAATAATAGTAATAAGGATAATAATAATAGTTATAAGGATAAAGACAAGAGTAATACGGATAGTACCAATAGAATAAGGATAATAATAACAGTTATAGCGATAATATAATAATAATAAGGGCAATAATAATAGTTATAAGGATAAAGACAAGAGGAATAGGGATAATTATAATAATAATCAGAATAATAATAACAGTTATAGCGATAATAAAAATAGTAATAAGGATAATAATAACAGTTATAGCGATAATAATAATAGTATTAAGGATAATAGTAACAGTTATAGCGATAATAAAAATAGTAATAAGGATTAATAATAATAGTTATAAGGATAAAGGCAAGAGTAATACGAATAGTAACAATTGATAAAGGATAATAATAACAGTTATAGCGATAATACTAATAATAATAAGGGCAGTAATAATAGTTATAAGGATAAAGACAAGAGTAATGGGGATAGTAATAATAGAATAAGGATTAATAATAATAGTTATAAGGATAAAGGCAAGAGTAATACGGATAGTAACAATCGTTAAAGGATAATAATAACAGTTATAGCGATAATAATAATCATAATAAGGGCAATAATAATAGTTATAAGGATAAAGACAAGAGTAATAGGGGTAGTAATAATAGAATAAGGATAATAATAACAGTTATAGCGATAATAATAATAATAATAAGGGCAGTAATAACAGTTATAAGGATAAAGACAAGAGTAATGGGGATAGTAATAATAGAATAAGGATTAATAATAATAGTTATAAGGATAAAGGCAAGAGTAACACGGATAGTGACAATTGTTAAAGGATAATAATAACAGTTATAGCGATAATAATAATCATAATAAGGGCAATAATAATAGTTATAAGGATAAAGACAAGAGTAATAGGGGTAGTAATAATAGAATAAGGATAATAATAACAGTTATAGCGATAATAATAACAGTAATAAGGATAATAATAACAGTTATAGCGATAATAAAAATAGTAATAAGGATAAAGGCAAGAGTAATACGGATAGTAACAATAGATAAAGGATAATAATAACAGTTATAGCGATAATAATAATAATAATAAGGGCAACAATAATAGTTATAAGGATAAAGACAAGAGTAATAGGGATAGTAATAATAGAATAAGGATAATAATAACAGTTATAGCGATAATAATAATAGTAATACGGATAATAATAATAGTTATAAGGATAAAGACAAGAGTAATACGGATAGTAACAATAGAATAAGGATAATAATAACAGTTATAGCGATAATATAATAATAATAAGGGCAATAATAATAGTTATAAGGATAAAGACAAGAGGAATAGGGATAATCATAATAGTAATAAGAATAATAATAACAGTTATAGCGATAACAATCATAATAATAAGGATAATAATAATAGTTATAAGGATAAAGTCAAGAGGAATAGGGATAATCATAATAGTAATAAGAATAATAATAACAGTTATAGCGATAAAAATAATAGTAATAACGATAATAATAATAGTTATAAGGATAAAGGCAAGAGTAATACGGATAGTAACAATTGATAAAGGATAATAATAACAGTTATAGCGATAATAATAATAATAATGAGGGCAATAATAATAGTTATAAGGATAAAGACAAGAGTAATAGGGATAGTAATAATAGAATAAGGATACTAATAACAGTTATAGCGATAATAATAATAGTAATAAGGATAATAATAATAGTTATAAGGATAAAGACAAGAGTAATACGGATAGTACCAATAGAATAAGGATAATAATAACAGTTATAGCGATAATAATAATAATAATAAGGGCAATAATAATAGTTATAAGGATAAAGACAAGAGGAATAGGGATAATCCTAATAGTAATAAGAATAATAATAACAGTTATAGCGATAATAATAATAGTAATAAGGACAATAATAATAGTTATAAGGATAAAGTCAAGAGTAATACGGATAGTAACAATTGATAAAGGATAATAATAACAGTTATAGCGATAATAATAATAATAATAAGGGCAACAATAATAGTTATAAGGATAAAGACAAGAGTAATAGGGATAGTAATAATAGAATAAGGATAATAATAACAGTTATAGCGATAATAATAATAGTAATACGGATAATAATAATAGTTATAAGGATAAAGACAAGAGTAATACGGATAGTAACAATAGAATAAGGATAATAATAACAGTTATAGCGATAATATAATAATAATAAGGGCAATAATAATAGTTATAAGGATAAAGACAAGAGGAATAGGGATAATTATAATAGTAATAAGAATAATAACAACAGTTATAGCGATAATAATAATAGTAATAAGGATTAATAATAATAGTTATAAGGATAAAGTCAAGAGTAATACGGATAGTAACAATAGAATAAGGATAATAATAACAGTTATAGCGATAATAATAATAATAATAAGGATAATAATAATAGTTATAAGGATAAAGACAAGATGAATAGGGATAATTATAATAGTAATAATAATAATAATAACAGTGACAGCGATAATAAAAATAGTAATAAGGATAATAATAACAGTTATAGCGATAATAATAACAGTAATAAGGATAATAATAACAGTTATAGCGATAATAAAAATAGTAATAAGGATTAATAATAATAGTTATAAGGATAAAGACAAGAGGAATAGGGATAATAATAATGGTAATAAGAATAATATTAACAGTTATAGTATTAATAACAATAGTAATAAGGATAAAGGCAAGAGTAATACGGATAGTAACAATAGATAAAGGATAATAATAACAGTTATAGCGATAATAATAACAGTAATAAGGATAATAATAACAGTTATAGCGATGATAGAAATAGAAATAAGGATTAATAATAATAGTTGTAAGGATAAAGACAAGAGGAATAGGGATAATAATAATAGTAATAAGAATAATATTAACAGTTATAGTATTAATAATAATAGTAATAAGGATAAAGGCAAGAGTAATACGGATAGTAACAATAGATAAAGGATAATAATAACAGTTATAGCTATAATAATAATAACAATAAGGGCAATAATAATAGTTATAAGGATAAAGACAAGAGGAATAGGGATAATTATAATAGTAATAAGAATAATATTAACAGTTATAGTGCTAATAATAATAGTAATACGGATAAAGGCAAGAATAATACGGATAGTAACAATAGAATAAGGATAATTGTAACATTTATAAAGATAATAATAATAGTTATAAGGATAAATACAAGAGTAATACGGATAGTAACAATAGAATAAGGATAATAATAACAGTTATGGCGATAATAATAATAATAATAAGGATAAAAATAATAGTTATAGCGATAATAATAATAGTAATAAGGATAATAATAATAGTTATAAGGATAAAGACAAGAGTAATACGGATAGTAATAATAGAATAAGGATGATTATAAGAGCTATAGCGATAATAATAATCATAATAATAAGGATAATAATAATAGTTATAAGAATAAAGATGAGTGTAAAACGGATAGTAATAATAGAATAAGGATAATAATAACAGTTATAGCGATAATAATAATAGGAATAAGGATAATAATAATAGTTAGAAAGGATAAAGACAAGAGTAAAACGGATAGTAACAATAGAAGAAGGATAATAATAACAGTTATAGCGATAATAATAATAATAATAATAAGGTTAATAATAAAAGTTATAAGGATAAAGACATGAGTAAAACGGACAGTAATAATAGAATAAGGATAATAATAACAGTTATAGCGATAATAATAACAGTAATAAGGATAATAATAACAGTAATAAGGATAATAATAATAATAGTTATAAGGATAAAGGCAAGAGTAAAACGGATAGTAACAACAGAATAAGGAAAATAATAATAGTTATAAGGATAAAGACAAGGGGAATAGGGATAATGATAATAGTAAGTAGAATAGAAATAACAGTAATAGTGATAATAATAACATATATAGCGACAATAATAATAGATATAAGTATAGGAATAACAGTTATAAGGATAAAGAGAAGAGTAATACGAATAGTAATAATGGAATAAGGATAATAATAACAGTTATAGCGATAATAATAATAGTACTAAGAATAATAATAATAGTTATAAGGATAAAGACAAGAGTAAAACGGATAGTAACAGTAGAAGAAGGATAATAATAACAGTTATAGCGATAGTAATAATAATAACAAGCATAATAATAATAGTTATAAGGATAAAGACAAGAGATATAGGGATAGTAATAATAGAATAAGGATAATAATAACATTTATAGCGATAATAATAATAGTAATAAGGATAATAATAATAATAGTTATAAGGATAAAGGCAAGAGTAATAGGGGTGGTAATAATAGAATAAGGATAATAATAACAGTTATAGCGATAAGAATAATAGTAATAAGGATAATAATAATAATAGTTATAAGGATAAAGGCAAGAGTAAAACGGATAGTAACAACAGAATAAGGAAAATAATAATAGTTATAAGGATAAAGACAAGGGGAATAGGGATAATGATAATAGTAAGAAGAATAGAAATAACAGTAATAGTGATAATAATAACATATATAGCGACAATAATAATAGATATAAGTATAGGAATAACAGTTATAAGGATAAAGAGAAGAGTAATAGGAATAGTAATAATGGAATGAGGATAATAATAACAGTTATAGCGATAATAATAATAGTACTAAGAATAATAATAATAGTTATAAGGATAAAGACAAGAGTAATAGGGGTGGTAATAATAGAATAAGGATAATAATAACAGTTATAGCGATAAGAATAATAGTAATAAGGATAATAATAATAATAGTTATAAGGATAAAGGCAAGAGTAATACGGATAGTAACAATAGAATAAGGATAATAATAACAGTTATAGCGATAATAATAATAATAATAATAAGGATAATGATAATAGTTATAAGAATAAAGACAGGAGGAATAGGGATAATGATAATAGTAATAAGAATAGTAAGAACAGTAATGGTGATAATAATAACAGTTATAGCGATAATAATAATAATAATAAGGGTAATGATAATAGTTATAAGGATAAAGACAAGGGGAATAGGGATAATGATAGTAGTAATAAGAATAGTAAGAAGAGTAATAATGATATTAATAATATTTATAGCGACAATAATAATAGATATAAGTATAGGAATAACAGTTATAAGGATAAAGAGAAGAGTAATACGAAAAGTAATAATGGAATAAGGATAATAATAACAGCTATAGCGATAACAATAGTAGTGATAAGGATAATAATAATAGTTATAAGGATAAAGACAAGAGTAATAGAGATAGTAATAATAGAATAAGGATAATGATAACAGTTATAGCGATAATAATAATAGTTATAAGGATAATAATAATAGTTACAAGGATAAAGACAAGAGTAAAACGGATAGTAACAATAGAAGAAGGATAATAATAACAGTTATAGCGATAATAATAATAATAATAATAAGGTTAATAATAATAGTTATAAGGATAAAGACAAGAGTAATAGGGGTGGTAATAATAGAATAAGGATAATAATAACAGTTATAGCGATAAGAATAATAGTAATAAGGATAATAATAATAATAGTTATAAGGATAAAGGCAAGAGTAAAACGGATAGTAACAACAGAATAAGGAAAATAATAATAGTTATAAGGATAAAGACAAGGGGAATGGGGTTAATGATAATAGTAAGAAGAATAGAAATAACAGTAATAGTGATAATAATAACATATATAGCGACAATAATAATAGATATAAGTATAGGAATAACAGTTATAAGGATAAAGAGAAGAGTAATACGAAAAGTAATAATGGAATGAGGATAATAATAACAGTTATAGCGATAATAATAATAGTGATAAGGATAATAATAATAGTTATAAGGATAAAGACAAGAGTAATAGAGATAGTAATAATAGAATAAGGATAATGATAACAGTTATAGCGATAATAATAATAGTAATAAGAATAATAATAACAGTTATAGCGATAACAATAATAGTAATAAGTATAATAATAATAGTAAAAGGATAAAGACCAGTGTAAAACGGATAGTAACAATAGAAGAAGGATAATGATAACAGTTATAGCGATAATAATAATAATAACAAGCATAATAATAATATTTAAAAGGATAACGACAAGAGTAATAGGGATAGTAATAATAGAAAAAGGATAATAATAACAGTTATACCGATAATAATAATAATAATAAGGATAATGATAATAGTTATAAGGATAAAGACAAGGGGAATAGGGACAATGATAATAGTAATAAGAATAGTAATAACAGTAATAGTGATAATAATAACATTTATAGCGACAATAATAATAGATATAAGTATAGGAATAACAGTTATCAGGATAAAGAGAAGAGTAATACGAATAGCAATAATGGAATAAGGATAATAATAACAGTTATAGCGATAATAGTAATAGTAATAAGAATAATAATAACAGTTATAGCGATAATAATAATAATAACAAGCATAATAATAATATTTATAAGGATAAAGACAAGAGTAATAGGGGTAGTAATAATAGAATAAGGATTAATAATAATAGTTATAAGGATAAAGGCAAGAGTAATACGAATAGTAACAATTGATAAAGGATAATAATAACAGTTATAGCGATAATAATAATAATAATAAGGGCAGTAATAATAGTTATAAGGATAAAGACAAGAGTAATGGGGATAGTAATAATAGAATAAGGATTAATAATAATAGTTATAAGGATAAAGGCAAGAGTAATACGGATAGTAACAATCGTTAAAGGATAATAATAACAGTTATAGCGATAATAATAATCATAATAAGGGCAATAATAATAGTTATAAGGATAAAGACAAGAGTAATAGGGGTAGTAATAATAGAATAAGGATAATAATAACAGTTATAGCGATAATAATAATAATAATAAGGGCAGTAATAATAGTTATAAGGATAAAGACAAGAGTAATGGGGATAGTAATAATAGAATAAGGATTAATAATAATAGTTATAAGGATAAAGGCAAGAGTAATACGGATAGTAACAATTGTTAAACGATAATAATAACAGTTATAGCAATAAAAATAATCATAATAAGGGCAATAATAATAGTTATAAGGATAAAGACAAGAGGAATGGGGATAGTAATAATAGAATAAGGATTAATAATAATAGTTATAAGGATAAAGGCAAGAGTAATACGGATAGTAACAATTGATAAAGGATAATAATAACAGTTATAGCTATAATAATAATAATAATAAGGGCAATAATAATAGTTATAAGGATAAAGACAAGAGGAATAGGGATAATTATAATAGTAATAAGAATAATATTATCAGTTATAGTGCTAATAATAATAGTAATACGGATAAAGGCAAGAGTAATACGGATAGTAACAATAGAATAAGGATAATTGTAACATTTATAAAGATAATAATAATAGTTATAAGGATAAATACAAGAGTAATACGGATAGTAACAATAGAATAAGGATAATAATAACAGTTATGGCGATAATAATAATAATAATAAGGATAAAAATAATAGTTATAGCGATAATAATAATAGTAATAAGGATAATAATAATAGTTATAAGGATAAAGACAAGAGTAATACGGATAGTAATAATAGAATAAGGATGATTATAAGAGCTATAGCGATAATAATAATCATAATAATAAGGATAATAATAATAGTTATAAGAATAAAGATGAGTGTAAAACGGATAGTAATAATAGAATAAGGATAATAATAACAGTTATAGCGATAATAATAATAGGAATAAGGATAATAATAATAGTTAGAAAGGATAAAGACAAGAGTAAAACGGATGGTAACAATAGAAGAAGGATAATAATAACAGTTATAGCGATAATAATAATAATAATAATAAGGTTAATAATAAAAGTTATAAGGATAAAGACATGAGTAAAACGGACAGTAATAATAGAATAAGGATAATAATAACAGTTATAGCGATAATAATAACAGTAATAAGGATAATAATAACAGTAATAAGGATAATAATAATAATAGTTATAAGGATAAAGGCAAGAGTAAAACGGATAGTAACAACAGAATAAGGAAAATAATAATAGTTATAAGGATAAAGACAAGGGGAATAGGGAGAATGATAATAGTAAGTAGAATAGAAATAACAGTAATAGTGATAATAATAACATATATAGCGACAATAATAATAGATATAAGTATAGGAATAACAGTTATAAGGATAAAGAGAAGAGTAATACGAATAGTAATAATGGAATAAGGATAATAATAACAGTTATAGCGATAATAATAATAGTACTAAGAATAATAATAATAGTTATAAGGATAAAGACAAGGGTAATAGGGGTGGTAATAATAGAATAAGGATAATAATAACAGTTATAGCGATAAGAATAATAGTAATAAGGATAATAATAATAATAGTTATAAGGATAAAGGCAAGAGTAATACGGATAGTAACAATAGAATAAGGATAATAATAACAGTTATAGCGATAATAATAATAATAATAGTTATAAGGATAAAGACAAGAGTAATAGGGGTAGTAATAATAGAATAAGGATAATAATAACAGTTATAGCGATAATAATAATAGTAATAAGGATAATAATAATAGTTACAAGGATAAAGACAAGAGTAAAACGGATAGTAACAATAGAATAAGGAAAATAATAATAGTTATAAGGATAAAGACAAGGGGAATAGGGACAATGATAATAGTAATAAGAATAGTAATAACAGTAATAGTGATAATAATAACATTTATAGCGACAATAATAATAGATATAAGTATAGGAATAACAGTTATCAGGATAAAGAGAAGAGTAATACGAATAGCAATAATGGAATAAGGATAATAATAACAGTTATAGCGATAATAGTAATAGTAATAAGAATAATAATAACAGTTATAGCGATAATAATAATAATAACAAGCATAATAATAATATTTATAAGGATAAAGACAAGAGTAATAGGGGTAGTAATAATAGAATAAGGATTAATAATAATAGTTATAAGGATAAAGGCAAGAGTAATACGAATAGTAACAATTGATAAAGGATAATAATAACAGTTATAGCGATAATAATAATAATAATAAGGGCAGTAATAATAGTTATAAGGATAAAGACAAGAGTAATGGGGATAGTAATAATAGAATAAGGATTAATAATAATAGTTATAAGGATAAAGGCAAGAGTAATACGGATAGTAACAATCGTTAAAGGATAATAATAACAGTTATAGCGATAATAATAATCATAATAAGGGCAATAATAATAGTTATAAGGATAAAGACAAGAGTAATAGGGGTAGTAATAATAGAATAAGGATAATAATAACAGTTATAGCGATAATAATAATAATAATAAGGGCAGTAATAATAGTTATAAGGATAAAGACAAGAGTAATGGGGATAGTAATAATAGAATAAGGATTAATAATAATAGTTATAAGGATAAAGGCAAGAGTAATACGGATAGTAACAATTGTTAAACGATAATAATAACAGTTATAGCAATAAAAATAATCATAATAAGGGCAATAATAATAGTTATAAGGATAAAGACAAGAGGAATGGGGATAGTAATAATAGAATAAGGATTAATAATAATAGTTATAAGGATAAAGGCAAGAGTAATACGGATAGTAACAATTGATAAAGGATAATAATAACAGTTATAGCTATAATAATAATAATAATAAGGGCAATAATAATAGTTATAAGGATAAAGACAAGAGGAATAGGGATAATTATAATAGTAATAAGAATAATATTATCAGTTATAGTGCTAATAATAATAGTAATACGGATAAAGGCAAGAGTAATACGGATAGTAACAATAGAATAAGGATAATTGTAACATTTATAAAGATAATAATAATAGTTATAAGGATAAATACAAGAGTAATACGGATAGTAACAATAGAATAAGGATAATAATAACAGTTATGGCGATAATAATAATAATAATAAGGATAAAAATAATAGTTATAGCGATAATAATAATAGTAATAAGGATAATAATAATAGTTATAAGGATAAAGACAAGAGTAATACGGATAGTAATAATAGAATAAGGATGATTATAAGAGCTATAGCGATAATAATAATCATAATAATAAGGATAATAATAATAGTTATAAGAATAAAGATGAGTGTAAAACGGATAGTAATAATAGAATAAGGATAATAATAACAGTTATAGCGATAATAATAATAGGAATAAGGATAATAATAATAGTTAGAAAGGATAAAGACAAGAGTAAAACGGATGGTAACAATAGAAGAAGGATAATAATAACAGTTATAGCGATAATAATAATAATAATAATAAGGTTAATAATAAAAGTTATAAGGATAAAGACATGAGTAAAACGGACAGTAATAATAGAATAAGGATAATAATAACAGTTATAGCGATAATAATAACAGTAATAAGGATAATAATAACAGTAATAAGGATAATAATAATAATAGTTATAAGGATAAAGGCAAGAGTAAAACGGATAGTAACAACAGAATAAGGAAAATAATAATAGTTATAAGGATAAAGACAAGGGGAATAGGGAGAATGATAATAGTAAGTAGAATAGAAATAACAGTAATAGTGATAATAATAACATATATAGCGACAATAATAATAGATATAAGTATAGGAATAACAGTTATAAGGATAAAGAGAAGAGTAATACGAATAGTAATAATGGAATAAGGATAATAATAACAGTTATAGCGATAATAATAATAGTACTAAGAATAATAATAATAGTTTATAAGGATAAAGACAAGGGTAATAGGGGTGGTAATAATAGAATAAGGATAATAATAACAGTTATAGCGATAAGAATAATAGTAATAAGGATAATAATAATAATAGTTATAAGGATAAAGGCAAGAGTAATACGGATAGTAACAATAGAATAAGGATAATAATAACAGTTATAGCGATAATAATAATAATAATAGTTATAAGGATAAAGACAAGAGTAATAGGGGTAGTAATAATAGAATAAGGATAATAATAACAGTTATAGCGATAATAATAATAGTAATAAGGATAATAATAATAGTTACAAGGATAAAGACAAGAGTAAAACGGATAGTAACAATAGAATAAGGAAAATAATAATAGTTATAAGGATAAAGACAAGGGGAATAGGGATAATGATAACAGTTATAGCGATAATAACAATAATAATAATAGTTATAAGGATAAAGACAAGAGTAAAACGGATAGTAACAATAGAAGAAGGATAATAATAACAGTTATAGCGATAGTAATAATAATAACAAGCATAATAATAATAGTTATAAGGATAAAGACAAGAGATATAGGGATAGTAATAATAGAATAAGGATAATAATAACATTTATAGCGATAATAATAATAGTAATAAGGATAATAATAATAATAGTTATAAGGATAAAGGCAAGAGTAATAGGGGTGGTAATAATAGAATAAGGATAATAATAACAGTTATAGCGATAAGAATAATAGTAATAAGGATAATAATAATAATAGTTATAAGGATAAAGGCAAGAGTAAAACGGATAGTAACAACAGAATAAGGAAAATAATAATAGTTATAAGGATAAAGACAACGGGAATAGGGATAATGATAATAGTAAGAAGAATAGAAATAACAGTAATAGTGATAATAATAACATATATAGCGACAATAATAATAGATATAAGTATAGGAATAACAGTTATAAGGATAAAGAGAAGAGTAATAGGAATAGTAATAATGGAATGAGGATAATAATAACAGTTATAGCGATAATAATAATAGTACTAAGAATAATAATAATAGTTATAAGGATAAAGACAAGAGTAATAGGGGTGGTAATAATAGAATAAGGATAATAATAACAGTTATAGCGATAAGAATAATAGTAATAAGGATAATAATAATAATAGTTATAAGGATAAAGTCAAGAGTAATAGGGGTAGTAATAATAGAATAAGGATAATAATAACAGTTATAGCGATAATAATAACAGTAAGAATGGTAATAAGAACAGTTATAGAGATAATAATCATGTTAATAAGGATAATAATAAAAGTTATAAGGATAAATACAAGAGTAATACGGATAGTAACAATAGAATATGGATAATAATAACAGCTATAGCGGTAATAATAATAATAATAATAAGGATAATGATAATAGTTATAAGAATAAAGACAGGAGGAATAGGGATAATGATAATAGTAATAAGAATAGTAAGAACAGTAATGGTGATAATAATAACAGTTATAGCGATAATAATAATAGTTATAAGGATTATAATAATAGTTACAAGGATAAAGACAAGAGTAAAACGGATAGTAACAATAGAATAAGGATAATAATAACAGTTATAGCGATAATAATAATAGTTATAAGGATAATAATAATAGTTATAAGGATAAAGGCAAGAGTAATAGGGTTAGTAATAATAGAATAAGGATAATAATAACAGTTATAGCGATAACAATAATAGTAATAAGTATAATAATAATAGTTACAAGGATAAAGACAAGTGTAAAACGGATAGTAACAATAGAAGGAGGATAATGATAACAGTTATAGCGATAATAATAATAATAACAAGCATAATAATAATATTTATAAGGATAAAGACTAGAGTAATAGGGATAGTAATAATCGAATAAGGATAATAATAACAGTTATAGCGATAATAACAATAATAATAAGGGTAATGATAATAGTTATAAGGATAAAGACAAGGGGAATAGGGATAATGATAGTAGTAATAAGAATAGTAAGAAGAGTAATAATGATATTAATAATATTTATAGCGACAATAATAATAGATATAAGTATAGGAATAACAGTTATAAGGATAAAGAGAAGAGTAATACGAAAAGTAATAATGGAATAAGGATAATAATAACAGCTATAGCGATAACAATAGTAGTACTAAGAATAATAATAATAGTTATAAGGATAAAGACAAGAGTAATAGGGGTGGTAATAATAGAATAAGGATAATAATAACAGTTATAGCGATAAGAATAATAGTAATAAGGATAATAATAATAATAGTTATAAGGATAAAGGCAAGAGTAATACGGATAGTAACAATAGAATAAGGATAATAATAACAGTTATAGCGATAATAATAATAATAATAGTTATAAGGATAAAGACAAGAGTAATAGGGGTAGTAATAATAGAATAAGGATAATAATAACATTTATAGCGATAATAATAATAGTAATAAGAATAATAATAACAGTTATAGCGATAATAATAACAGTAAGAATGATAATAATAATAGTAATAAGGATAATAGTAACAGTTATAGTGATAATAATAATAGTAATAAGGATAATAATAACAGTTATAAGGATAAAGACAAGAGGAATAGGGATAATAATATAAGTAATACGAATAATAATAACAGTTATAGCGATAATAATAATAGTAATAAGGATAATAATGGTAGTTATAAGGATAGAGGCAAGAGGAATAGGGATAGTAATAATAGAATAAGGATAATAATAACAGTTATAGCGATAATAATAATAGTAATAAGGATAATAATAACAGTGATAGTGATAATAATAATAGCAATAAGAATAGTAATAACAGTAATAATGATAATAATAACAGTTATAGCGATAATAATAATAGTAATAAGGATAATAATAATAGTTATAAGGATAAAGACAAGAGGAATAAGGATAATAATAACAGTGATAGTGATAATAATAATAGTAATTAGAATAGTAATAACAGTAATAATGATAATAATAACAGTTATAGCGATAATAATAATAGTAATAAGGATAATAATGGTAGTTATAATGATAAAGACAAGAGGAATAGGGATAGTAATAATAGAATAAGGATAATAATAACAGTTATAGCGATAATAATAATAGTAATAAGGATAATAATAATAGTTATAAGGATAAAGGCAAGACTAATACGGATAGTAACAATAGAATAAGGATAATAATAACAGTTATAGCGATAATAATAATAGTAATGAGGATAATAATGGTAGTTATAAGGATAAAGGCAAGAGGAATAGGGATAGTAATAATAGAATAAGGATAATAATAACAGTTATAGCGATAATAATAATAGTAATAAGGATAATAATAACAGTGATAGTGATAATAATAATAGTAATAAGAATAGTAATAACAGTAATAATGATAATAATAACAGTTATAGCGATAATAATAATAGTAATAAGGATAATAATGGTAGTTATAAGGATAAAGGCAAGAGGAATAGGGATAGTAATAATAGAATAAGGATGATAATAACAGTTATAGCGATAATAATAATAGTAATAAGGATAATAATAACAGTGATAGTGATAATAATAATAGTAATAAGAATAGTAATAACAGTAATAATGATAATAATAACAGTTATAGCGAAAATAATAATAGTAATAAGGATAATAATAATAGTTATAAGGATAAAGGCAAGAGGAATAAGGATAATAATAACAGTGATAGTGATAATAATAATAGTAATAATAATAGTAATAACAGTAATAATGAAAATAATAACAGTTATAGCGATAATAATAATAGTAATAAGGATAATAATGGTAGTTATAATGATAAAGACAAGAGGAATAGGGATAGTAATAATAGAATAAGGATAATAATAACAGTTATAGCGATAATAATAATAGTAATAAGGATAATAATAATAGTTATAAGGATAAAGGCAAGACTAATACGGATAGTAACAATAGAATAAGGATAATAATATCAGTTATAGCGATAATAATAATATTTATAAGGATATAGGCAAGAGTAATTCGGATAGTAACAATAGAATAAGGATAATAATAACAGTTATAGCGATAATAATAATAGTAATAAGGATAATAATGGTAGTTATAAGGATAAAGGCAAGAGGAATAGGGATAGTAATAATAGAATAAGGATAATAATAACAGTTATAGCGATAATAATAATAGTAATAAGGGTAATAATAATAGTTATAAGGATAAAGGCAAGAGTAATACGGATAGTAACAATAGAATAAGCATAATAATAACAGTTATAGCGATAATAATAATAGTAATAAGGATAATAATGGTAGTTATAATTATAAAGACAAAAGTAATACGGATAGTAACAATAGAATAAGGATAATAATAACAGTTATAGCGATAATAATAATAATAATAATAAGGATAATGATAATAGTTATAAGGATAAAGACAAGAGGAATAGGGATAATAATAATAGTAATATGTATAATAAAAACAGTTATAGAAATAATAATAATAGTAACAAGAATAATAATAACAGTTTTAGCGATAATAATAATAGTAATAAGGATAATAATAACATTGATAGCGATAATAATAATAGTAATAAGAATAATAATGGTAGTTATAAGGATAAAGACAAGAGGAATAGGGATAATAATAATAGTAATAAGAATAGTAATAACAGTAATAATGATAATAATAACAGTTATAGTGATAATAATAATAGTAATAAGGATAATAACGGTAGTTATAATTATAAGGACAAGATGAATAGGGATAGTAATAAGAGAATAAGGATAATAATAACAGTTATAGCGATAATAATAATAGTAATAAGGATAATAGTAACAGTTATAGTGATAATAATAATAGTAATAAGGATAATAATAATAGTTATAGCGATAATAATAATAGTAATAAGGATAATAATAATAGTTATAAGGATAAAGGCAAGAATAATACGGATAGTAAACAATAGAATAAGGATAATAATAACAGTTATAGCGATAATAATAATATTTATAAGGATATAGGCAAGAGTAATTCGGATAGTAACAATAGAATAAGGATAATAATAACAGTTATAGCGATAATAATAATAGTAATAAGGATAATAATGGTAGTTATAATGATAAAGACAAGAGGAATAGGGATAGTAATAATAGAATAAGGATAATAATAACAGTTATAGCGATAATAATAATAGTAATAAGGATAATAATAATAGTTATAAGGATAAAGGCAAGAATAATACGGATAGTAACAATAGAATAAGGATAATAATAACAGTTATAGCGATAATAATAATATTTATAAGGATATAGGCAAGAGTAATTCGGATAGTAACAATAGAATAAGGATAATAATAACAGTTATAGCGATAATAATAATAGTAATGAGGATAATAATGGTAGTTATAAGGATAAAGGCAAGAGGAATAGGGATAGTAAAAATAGAATAAGGATAATAATAACAGTTATAGCGATAATAATAATAGTAATAAGGATAATAGTAACAGTTATAGTGATAATAATAATAGTAATAAGGATAATAATAATAGTTATAAGGATAAAGACAAGAGGAATAGGGATAATAATAATAGTAATAAGAATAGTAATAACAGTAATAATGATAATAATAGCAGTTATAGCGATAACAATAATAATAATAAGGATAATAATAACAGTTATAAGGATAAAGACAAGAGGAATAGGGATAATAATATAAGTAATACGAATAATAATAACAGTTATAGCGATAATAATAATAGTAATAAGGATAATAATGGTAGTTATAAGGATAAAGGCAAGAGGAATAGGATAGTAATAATAGAATAAGGATAATAATAACAGTTATAGCGATAATAATAATAGTAATAAGGATAATAATGGTAGTTATAAGGATAAAGGCAAGAGGAATAGGGATAGTAATAATAGAATAAGGATAATAATAACAGTTATAGCGATAATAATAATAGTAATAAGGATATAATGGTAGTTATAATTATAAAGACAAAAGTAATACGGATAGTAACAATAGAATAAGGATAATAATAACAGTTATAGCGATAATAATAATAATAATAATAAGGATAATGATAATAGTTATAAGGATAAAGACAAGAGGAATAGGGATAATAATAATAGTAATATGTATAATAAAAACAGTTATAGAAATAATAATAATAGTAACAAGAATAATAATAACAGTTTTAGCGATAATAATAATAGTAATAAGGATAATTATAACATTGATAGCGATAATAATAATAGTAATAAGAATAATAATGGTAGTTATGAGGATAAAGACAAGAGGAATAGGGATAATAATAATAGTAATAAGAATAGTAATAATAGTTATAAGGATAAAGACAACAGGAATAGGGATAATAATAATAGTAATAAGAATAGTAATAACAGTAATAATGATAATAATAACAGTTATAGTGATAATAATAATAGTAATAAGGATAATAACGGTAGTTGTAATTATAAGGACAAGATGAATAGGGATAGTAATAAGAGAATAAGGATAATAATAACAGTGATAGCGATAATAATAATAGTAATAAGGATAATAGTAACAGTTATAGTGATAACAATAATAATAATAAGGATAATAATAACAGTTATAAGGATAAAGACAAGAGGAATAGGGATAATAATATAAGTAATACGAATAATAATAACAGTTATAGCGATAATAATAATAGTAATAAGGATAATAATGGTAGTTATTAGGATAAAGGCAAGAGGAATAGGGATAGTAATAATAGAATAAGGATAATAATAACAGTTATAGCGATAATAATAATAGTAATAAGGATAATAATAACAGTGATAGTGATAATAATAATAGTAATAAGAATAGTAATAACAGTAATAATGATAATAATAACAGTTATAGCGATAATAATAATAGTAATAAGGATAATAATAATAGTTATAAGGATAAAGACAAGAGGAATAAGGATAATAATAACAGAGATAGTGATAATAATAATAGTAATAAGAATAGTAATAACAGTAATAATGATAATAATAACAGTTATTGCGATAATAATAATAGTAATAAGGATAATAATGGTAGTTATAATGATAAAGACAAGAGGAATAGGGATAGTAATAATAGAATAAGGATAATAATAACAGTTATAGCGATAATAATAATAGTAATAAGGATAATAATAATAGTTATAAGGATAAAGGCAAGACTAATACGGATAGTAACAATAGAATAAGGATAAAAATAACAGTTATAGCGATAATAATAATAGTTATAAGGATAAAGGCAAGAGTAATACGGATAGTAACAATATAATAAGGATAATAATAACAGTTATAGCGATAATAATAATAGTAATGAGGATAATAATGGTAGTTATAAGGATAAAGGCAAGAGGAACAGGGATAGTAATAATAGAATAAGGATAATAATAACAGTTATAGAGATAATAATAATAGTAATAAGGATAATAATAACAGCGATAGTGATAATAATAATAGTAATAAGGATAATAATAATAGTTATAAGGATAAAGACAAGAGGAATAGGGATAATAATAATAGTAATAAGAATAGTAATAACAGTAATAATGATAATAATAACAGTTATAGCGATAATAATAATAATAATAAGGATAATAATAACAGTTATAAGGATAAAGACAAGAGGAATAGGGATAATAATATAAGTAATACGAATAATAATAACAGTTATAGCGATAATAATAATAGTAATAAGGATAATAATGGTAGTTATAAGGATAAAGGCAAGAGGAATAGGGATAGTAATAATAGAATAAGGATAATAATAACAGTTATAGCGATAATAATAATAGTAATAAGGATAATAATAACAGTGATAGTGATAATAATAATAGTAATAAGAATAGTAATAACAGTAATAATGATAATAATAACAGTTATAGCGATAATAATAATAGTAATAAGGATAATAATGGTAGTTATAATGATAAAGACAAGAGGAATAGGGATAGTAATAATAGAATAAGGATAATAATAACAGTTATAGCGATAATAATAATAGTAATAAGGATAATAATAATAGTTATAAGGATAAAGGCAAGACTAATACGGATAGTAACAATAGAATAAGGATAATAATAACAGTTATAGCGATAATAATAATATTTATAAGGATATAGGCAAGAGTAATACGGATAGTAACAATAGAATAAGGATAATAATAACAGTTATAGCGATAATAATAATAGTAATGAGGATAATAATGGTAGTTATAAGGATAAAGGCAAGAGGAATAGGGATAGTAATAATAGAATAAGGATAATAATAACAGTTATAGCGATAATAATAATAGTAATAAGGATAATAGTAACAGTTATAGTGATAATAATAATAGTAATAAGGATAATAATAATAGTTATAAGGATAAAGACAAGAGGAATAGGGATAATAATAATAGTAATAAGAATAGTAATAACAGTAATAATGATAATAATAACAGTTATAGCGATAATAATAATAATAATAAGGATAATAATAACAGTTATAAGGATAAAGACAAGAGGAATAGGGATAATAATATAAGTAATACGAATAATAATAACAGTTATAGCGATAATAATAATAGTAATAAGGATAATAATGGTAGTTATAATGATAAAGACAAGAGGAATAGGGATAGTAATAATAGAATAAGGATAATAATAACAGTTATAGCGATAATAATAATAGTAATAAGGATAATAATAATAGTTATAAGGATAAAGGCAAGACTAATACGGATAGTAACAATAGAATAAGGATAATAATAACAGTTATAGCGATAATAATAATATTTATAAGGATATAGGCAAGAGTAATACGGATAGTAACAATAGAATAAGGATAATAATAACAGTTATAGCGATAATAATAATAGTAATGAGGATAATAATGGTAGTTATAAGGATAAAGGCAAGAGGAATAGGGATAGTAATAATAGAATAAGGATAATAATAACAGTTATAGCGATAATAATAATAGTAATAAGGATAATAGTAACAGTTATAGTGATAATAATAATAGTAATAAGGATAATAATAATAGTTATAAGGATAAAGACAAGAGGAATAGGGATAATAATAATAGTAATAAGAATAGTAATAACAGTAATAATGATAATAATAACAGTTATAGCGATAATAATAATAATAATAAGGATAATAATAACAGTTATAAGGATAAAGACAAGAGGAATAGGGATAATAATATAAGTAATACGAATAATAATAACAGTTATAGCGATAATAATAATAGTAATAAGAATAATAATGGTAGTTAGAAGGATAAAGGCAAGAGGAATAGGGAACGTAATAATAGAATAAGGATAATAATAACAGTTATAGCGATAATAATAATAGTAATAAGGATAATAATAACAGTGATAGTGATAATAATAATAGTAATAAGAATAGTAATAACAGTAATAATGATAATAATAACAGTTATAGCGATAATAATAATAGTAATAAGGATAATAATGGGAGTTATAAGGATAAAGATAAGAGGAATAGGGATAATAATAATAGTAATAAGAATAGTAATAACAGTAATAATGATAATAATAACAGTTATAGTGATAATAATAATAGTAATAAGGATAATAACGGTAGTTATAATTATAAAGACAAGAGGAATAGGGATAGTAATAAGAGAATAAGGATAATAATAACAGTTATAGCGATAATAATAATAGTAAGAATGATAATAATAACAGTTATAGCGATAATAATAATAGTAACAAGGATAATAGTAACAATTATAGTGATAATAATAATAGTAATAAGGATAATAATAATAGTTATAAGGATAAAGACAAGAGGAATAGGGATAATAATAATAGTAATAAGAATAGTAATAACAGTAATAATGATAATAATAACAGTTATAGCGATAATAATAATAGTAATAAGGATAATAATGGTAGTTATAATGATAAAGACAAGAGGAATAGGGATAGTAATAATAGAATAAGGATAATAATAACAGTTATAGCGATAATAATAATAGTAATAAGGATAATAATAATAGTTATAAGGATAAAGGCAAGACTAATACGGATAGTAACAATAGAATAAGGATAATAATAACAGATATAGCGATAATAATAATATTTATAAGGATATAGGCAAGAGTAATACGGATAGTAACAATAGAATAAGGATAATAATAACAGTTATAGCGATAATAATAATAGTAATGAGGATAATAATGGGAGTTATAAGGATAAAGATAAGAGGAATAGGGATAATAATAATAGTAATAAGAATAGTAATAACAGTAATAATGATAATAATAACAGTTATAGTGATAATAATAATAGTAATAAGGATAATAACGGTAGTTATAATTATAAAGACAAGAGGAATAGGGATAGTAATAAGAGAATAAGGATAATAATAACAGTTATAGCGATAATAATAACAGTAAGAATGATAATAATAACAGTTATAGCGATAATAATAATAGTAACAAGGATAATAGTAACAATTATAGTGATAATAATAATAGTAATAAGGATAATAATAATAGTTATAAGGATAAAGACAAGAGGAATAGGGATAATAATAATAGTAATAAGAATAGTAATAACAGTTATAGCGATAATAATAATAGTAATAAGGATAATAATAATAGTTATAAGGATAAAGGCAAGACTAATACGGATAGTAACAATAGAATAAGGATAATAATAACAGTTATAGCGATAATAATAATATTTATAAGGATATAGGCAAGAGTAATACGGATAGTAACAATAGAATAAGGATAATAATAACAGTTATAGCGATAATAATAATAGTAATGAGGATAATAATGGTAGTTATAAGGATAAAGGCAAGAGGAATAGGGATAGTAATAATAGAATAAGGATAATAATAACAGTTATAGCGATAATAATAATAGTAATAAGGATAATAGTAACAGTTATAGTGATAATAATAATAGTAATAAGGATAATAATAATAGTTATAAGGATAAAGACAAGAGGAATAGGGATAATAATAATAGTAATAAGAATAGTAATAACAGTAATAATGATAATAATAACAGTTATAGCGATAATAATAATAATAATAAGGATAATAATAACAGTTATAAGGATAAAGACAAGAGGAATAGGGATAATAATATAAGTAATACGAATAATAATAACAGTTATAGCGATAATAATAATAGTAATAAGGATAATAATGGTAGTTAGAAGGATAAAGGCAAGAGGAATAGGGATAGTAATAATAGAATAAGGATAATAATAACAGTTATAGCGATAATAATAATAGTAATAAGGATAATAATAACAGTGATAGTGATAATAATAATAGTAATAATAATAGTAATAACAGTAATAATGATAATAATAACAGTTATAGCGATAATAATAATAGTAATAAGGATAATAATGGTAGTTATAATGATAAAGACAAGAGGAATAGGGATAGTAATAATAGAATAAGGATAATAATAACAGTTATAGCGATAATAATAATAGTAATAAGGATAATAATAATAGTTATAAGGATAAAGGCAAGACTAATACGGATAGTAACAATAGAATAAGGATAATAATAACAGTTATAGCGATAATAATAATAGTAATGAGGATAATAATGGTAGTTATAAGGATAAAGGCAAGAGGAATAGGGATAGTAATAATAGAATAAGGATAATAATAACAGTTATAGCGATAATAATAATAGTAATAAGGATAATAGTAACAGTTATAGTGATAATAATAATAGTAATAAGGATAATAATAATAGTTATAAGGATAAAGACAAGAGGAATAGGGATAATAATAATAGTAATAAGAATAGTAATAACAGTAATAATGATAATAATAACAGTTATAGCGATAATAATAATAATAATAAGGATAATAATAACAGTTATAAGGATAAAGACAAGAGGAATAGGGATAATAATATAAGTAATACGAATAATAATAACAGTTATAGCGATAATAACAATAGTAATAAGGATAATAATGGTAGTTAGAAGGATAAAGGCAAGAGGAATAGGGATAGTAATAATAGAATAAAGGTTAATAATAACAGTTATAGCGATAATAATAATAGTAATAAGGATAATAATAACAGTGATAGTGATAATAATAATAGTAATAAGAATAGTAGTAACAGTAATAATGATAATAATAACAGTTATAGCGATAATAATAATAGTAATAAGGATAATAATGGGAGTTATAAGGATAAAGATAAGAGGAATAGGGATAATAATAATAGTAATAAGAATAGTAATAACAGTAATAATGATAATAATAACAGTTATAGTGATAATAATAATAGTAATAAGGATAATAACGGTAGTTATAATTATAAAGACAAGAGGAATAGGGATAGTAATAAGAGAATAAGGATAATAATAACAGTTATAGCGATAATAATAACAGTAAGAATGATAATAATAACAGTTATAGCGATAATAATAATAGTAATAAGGATAATAGTAACAATTATAGTGATAATAATAATAGTAATAAGGATAATAATAATAGTTATAAGGATAAAGACAAGAGGAATAGGGATAATAATAATAGTAATAAGAATAGTAATAACAGTAATAATGATAATAATAACAGTTATAGCGATAATAATAATAGTAATAAGGATAATAATGGTAGTTATAATGATAAAGACAAGAGGAATAGGGATAGTAATAATAGAATAAGGATAATAATAACAGTTATAGCGATAATAATAATAGTAATAAGGATAATAGTAACAGTTATAGTGATAATAATAATAGTAATAAGGATAATAATAATAGTTATAAGGATAAAGACAAGAGGAATAGGGATAATAATAATAGTAATAAGAATAGTAAAAACAGTAATAATGATAATAATAACAGTTATAGCGATAATAATAATAATAATAAGGATAATAATAACAGTTATAGCGATAATAATAATATTTATAAGGATAAAGGCAAGAGGAATAGGGATAGTAATAATAGAATAAGGATAATAATAACAGTTATAGCGATAATAATAATAGTAATAAGGATAATAATAATAGTTATAAGGATAAAGACAAGAGGAATAGGGATAGTAATAATAGAATAAGTATAATAATAACAGTTATAGCGATAATAATAATAGTAATAAGGATAATAGTAACAGTTATAGTGATAATAATAATAGTAATAAGGATAATAATAATAGTTATAAGGATAAAGACAAGAGGAATAGGGATAATAATAATAGTAATAAGAATAGTAAAAACAGTAATAATGATAATAATAACAGTTATAGCGATAATAATAATAATAATAAGGATAATAATAACAGTTATAGCGATAATAATAATATTTATAAGGATATAGGCAAGAGTAATACGGATAGTAACAATAGAATAAGGATAATAATAACAGTTATAGCGATAATAATAATAGTAATAAGGATAATAGTAACAGTTATAGTGATAATAATAATAGTAATAAGGATAATAATAATAGTTATAAGGATAAAGACAAGAGGAATAGGGATAATAATAATAGTAATAAGAATAGTAAAAACAGTAATAATGATAATAATAACAGTTATAGCGATAATAATAATAATAATAAGGATAATAATAACAGTTATAGCGATAATAATAATATTTATAAGGATAAAGGCAAGAGGAATAGGGATAGTAATAATAGAATAAGGATAATAATAACAGTTATAGCGATAATAATAATAGTAATAAGGATAATAATAATAGTTATAAGGATAAAGACAAGAGGAATAGGGATAGTAATAATAGAATAAGTATAATAATAACAGTTATAGCGATAATAATAATAGTAATAAGGATAATAGTAACAGTTATAGTGATAATAATAATAGTAATAAGGATAATAATAATAGTTATAAGGATAAAGACAAGAGGAATAGGGATAATAATAATAGTAATAAGAATAGTAAAAACAGTAATAATGATAATAATAACAGTTATAGCGATAATAATAATAATAATAAGGATAATAATAACAGTTATAGCGATAATAATAATATTTATAAGGATATAGGCAAGAGTAATACGGATAGTAACAATAGAATAAGGATAATAATAACAGTTATAGCGATAATAATAATAGTAATGAGGATAATAATGGTAGTTATAAGGATAAAGGCAAGAGGAATAGGGATAGTAATAATAGAATAAGGATAATAATAACAGTTATAGCGATAATAATAATAGTAATAAGGATAATAATAATAGTTATAAGGATAAAGACAAGAGGAATAGGGATAGTAATAATAGAATAAGGATAATAATAACAGTTATAGCGATAATAATAATAGTAATAAGGATAATAGTAACAGTTATAGTGATAATAATAATAGTAATAAGGATAATAATAATAGTTATAAGGATAAAGACAAGAGGAATAGGGATAATAATAATAGTAATAAGAATAGTAAAAACAGTAATAATGATAATAATAACAGTTATAGCGATAATAATAATAATAATAAGGATAATAATAACAGTTATAAGGATAAAGACAAGAGGAATAGGGATAATAATATAAGTAATACGAATAATAATAACAGTTATAGCGATAATAATAATAGTAATAAGGATAATAATGGTAGTTATAAGGATAAAGGCAAGAGGAATAGGGATAGTAATAATAGAATAAGGATAATAATAACAGTTATAGCGATAATAATAATAGTAATAAGGATAATAATAACAGTGATAGTGATAATAATAATAGTAATAATAATAGTAATAACAGTAATAATGATAATAATAACAGTTATAGCGATAATAATAATAGTAATAAGGATAATAATGGTAGTTATAATGATAAAGACAAGAGGAATAGGGATAGTAATAATAGAATAAGGATAATAATAACAGTTATAGCGATAATAATAATAGTAATAAGGATAATAATAATAGTTATAAGGATAAAGGCAAGACTAATACGGATAGTAACAATAGAATAAGGATAATAATAACAGTTATAGCGATAATAATAATATTTATAAGGATATAGGCAATAGTAATACGGATAGTAACAATAGAATAAGGATAATAATAACAGTTATAGCGATAATAATAATAGTAATGAGGATAATAATGGTAGTTATAAGGATAAAGGCAAGAGGAATAGGGATAGTAATAATAGAATAAGGATAATAATAACAGTTATAGCGATAATAATAATAGTAATAAGGATAATAGTAACAGTTATAGTGATAATAATAATAGTAATAAGGATAATAATAATAGTTATAAGGATAAAGACAAGAGGAATAGGGATAATAATAATAGTAATAAGAATAGTAATAACAGTAATAATGATAATAATAACAGTTATAGCGATAATAATAATAATAATAAGGATAATAATAACAGTTATAAGGATAAAGACAAGAGGAATAGGGATAATAATATAAGTAATACGAATAATAATAACAGTTATAGCGATAATAACAATAGTAATAAGGATAATAATGGTAGTTAGAAGGATAAAGGCAAGAGGAATAGGGATAGTAATAATAGAATAAAGGTTAATAATAACAGTTATAGCGATAATAATAATAGTAATAAGGATAATAATAACAGTGATAGTGATAATAATAATAGTAATAAGAATAGTAGTAACAGTAATAATGATAATAATAACAGTTATAGCGATAATAATAATAGTAATAAGGATAATAATGGGAGTTATAAGGATAAAGATAAGAGGAATAGGGATAATAATAATAGTAATAAGAATAGTAATAACAGTAATAATGATAATAATAACAGTTATAGTGATAATAATAATAGTAATAAGGATAATAACGGTAGTTATAATTATAAAGACAAGAGGAATAGGGATAGTAATAAGAGAATAAGGATAATAATAACAGTTATAGCGATAATAATAACAGTAAGAATGATAATAATAACAGTTATAGCGATAATAATAATAGTAATAAGGATAATAGTAACAATTATAGTGATAATAATAATAGTAATAAGGATAATAATAATAGTTATAAGGATAAAGACAAGAGGAATAGGGATAATAATAATAGTAATAAGAATAGTAATAACAGTAATAATGATAATAATAACAGTTATAGCGATAATAATAATAGTAATAAGGATAATAATGGTAGTTATAATGATAAAGACAAGAGGAATAGGGATAGTAATAATAGAATAAGGATAATAATAACAGTTATAGCGATAATAATAATAGTAATAAGGATAATAGTAACAGTTATAGTGATAATAATAATAGTAATAAGGATAATAATAATAGTTATAAGGATAAAGACAAGAGGAATAGGGATAATAATAATAGTAATAAGAATAGTAAAAACAGTAATAATGATAATAATAACAGTTATAGCGATAATAATAATAATAATAAGGATAATAATAACAGTTATAGCGATAATAATAATATTTATAAGGATATAGGCAAGAGTAATACGGATAGTAACAATAGAATAAGGATAATAATAACAGTTATAGCGATAATAATAATAGTAATGAGGATAATAATGGTAGTTATAAGGATAAAGGCAAGAGGAATAGGGATAGTAATAATAGAATAAGGATAATAATAACAGTTATAGCGATAATAATAATAGTAATAAGGATAATAATAATAGTTATAAGGATAAAGACAAGAGGAATAGGGATAGTAATAATAGAATAAGGATAATAATAACAGTTATAGCGATAATAATAATAGTAATAAGGATAATAGTAACAGTTATAGTGATAATAATAATAGTAATAAGGATAATAATAATAGTTATAAGGATAAAGACAAGAGGAATAGGGATAATAATAATAGTAATAAGAATAGTAAAAACAGTAATAATGATAATAATAACAGTTATAGCGATAATAATAATAATAATAAGGATAATAATAACAGTTATAAGGATAAAGACAAGAGGAATAGGGATAATAATATAAGTAATACGAATAATAATAACAGTTATAGCGATAATAATAATAGTAATAAGGATAATAATGGTAGTTATAAGGATAAAGGCAAGAGGAATAGGGATAGTAATAATAGAATAAGGATAATAATAACAGTTATAGCGATAATAATAATAGTAATAAGGATAATAATAACAGTGATAGTGATAATAATAATAGTAATACGAATAGTAATAACAGTAATAATGATAATAATAACAGTTATAGCGATAATAATAATAGTAATAAGTATAATAATAATAGTTATAAGGATAAAGACAAGAGGAATAAGGATAATAATAACAGTGATAGTGATAATAATAATAGTAATAAGAATAGTAATAACAGTAATAATGATAATAATAACAGTTATAGCGATAATAATAATAATAATAATAAGGATAATAATAATAGTTATAAGGATAAAGACAAGAGGAATAGCGATAGTAATAATAGAATAAGGATAATAATAACAGTTATAGCGATAATAATAATAGTAATAAGGATAATAGTAACAGTTATAGTGATAATAATAATAGTAATAAGGATAATAATAATAGTTATAAGGATAAAGACAAGAGGAATAGGGATAATAATAATAGTAATAAGAATAGTAAAAACAGTAATAATGATAATACTAACAGTTATAGCGATAATAATAATAATAATAAGGATAATAATAACAGTTATAAGGATAAAGACAAGAGGAATAGGGATAATAATATAAGTAATACGAATAATAATAACAGTTATAGCGATAATAATAATAGTAATAAGGATAATAATGGTAGTTATAAGGATAAAGGCAAGAGGAATAGGGATAGTAATAATAGAATAAGGATAATAATAACAGTTATAGCGATAATAATAATAGTAATAAGGATAATAATAACAGTGATAGTGATAATAATAATAGTAATACGAATAGTAATAACAGTAATAATGATAATAATAACAGTTATAGCGATAATAATAATAGTAATAAGTATAATAATAATAGTTATAAGGATAAAGACAAGAGGAATAAGGATAATAATAACAGTGATAGTGATAATAATAATAGTAATAAGAATAGTAATAACAGTAATAATGATAATAATAACAGTTATAGCGATAATAATAATAATAATAATAAGGATAATAATAATAGTTATAAGGATAAAGACAAGAGGAATAGGGATAGTAATAATAGAATAAGGATAATAATAACAGTTATAGCGATAATAATAACAGTAAGAATGATAATAATAATAGTAATAAGGATAATAGTAACAGTTATAGTGATAATAATAATAGTAATAAGGATAATAATAACAGTTATAGCGATAATAATAATAGTAATAAGGATAATAATGGTAGTTATAAGGATAGAGGCAAGAGGAATAGGGATAGTAATAATAGAATAAGGATAATAATAACAGTTATAGCGATAATAATAATAGTAATATGGATAATAATAACAGTGATAGTGATAATAATAATAGCAATAAGAATTGTAATAACAGTAATAATGATAATAATAACAGTTATAGCGATAATAATAATAGTAATAAGGATAATAATGGTAGTTATAATGATAAAGACAAGAGGAATAGGGATAGTAATAATAGAATAAGGATAATAATAACAGTTATAGCGATAATAATAATAGTAATAAGGATAATAATAACAGTGATAGTGATAATAATAATAGTAATAAGAATAGTAATAACAGTAATAATGATAATAATAACAGTTATAGCGATAATAATAATAGTAATAAGGATAATAATGGTAGTTATAAGGATAAAGATAAGAGGAATAGGGATAATAATAATAGTAATAAGAATAGTAATAACAGTAATAATGATAATAATAACAGTTATAGCGATAATAATAATAATAATAAGGATAATAATAACAGTTATAAGGATAAAGACAAGAGGAATAGGGATAATAATATAAGTAATACGAATAATAATAACAGTTATAGCGATAATAATAATAGTAATAAGGATAATAATGGTAGTTGTAAGGATAAAGGCAAGAGGAATAGGGATAGTAATAAGAGAATAAGGATAATAATAACAGTTATAGCGATAATAATAATAGTAATATGGATAATAGTAACAGTTATAGTGATAATAACAATAGTAATAAGGATAATAATAATAGTTATAACGATAAAGACAAGAGGAATAGGGATAATAATAATAGTAATAAGAATAGTAATAACAGTAATAATGATAATAATAACAGTTATAGCGATAATAATAATAATAATAAGGATAATAATAACAGTTATAAGGATAAAGACAAGAGGAATAGGGATAATAATATAAGTAATACGAATAATAATAACAGTTATAGCGATAATAATAATAGTAATAAGGATAATAATGGTAGTTATAAGGATAAAGGCAAGAGGAATAGGGATAGTAATAATAGAATAAGGATAATAATAACAGTTATAGCGATAGTAATAACAGTAATAATGATAATAATAACAGTTATAGCGATAATAATAATAGTAATAAGGATAATAATGGTAGTTATAAGGATAAAGGCAAGAGGAATAGGGATAGTAATAATAGAATAAGGATAATAATAACAGTTATAGCGATAATAATAATAGTAATAAGGATAATAATAACAGTGATAGTGATAATAATAATAGTAATAAGAATAGTAATAACAGTAATAACGATAATAATAACAGTTATAGCGATAATAATAATAGTAATAAGGATAATAATAATAGTTATAAGGATAAAGACAAGAGGAATAAGGATAATAATAACAGAGATAGTGATAATAATAATAGTAATAAGAATAGTAATAACAGTAATAATGATAATAATAACAGTTATTGCGATAATAATAATAGTAATAAGGATAATAATGGTAGTTATAATGATAAAGACAAGAGGAATAGGGATAGTAATAATAGAATAAGGATAATAATAACAGTTATAGCGATAATAATAATAGTAATAAGGATAATAATAATAGTTATAAGGATAAAGGCAAGACTAATACGGATAGTAACAATAGAATAAGGATAAAAATAACAGTTATAGCGATAATAATAATAGTTATAAGGATAAAGGCAAGAGTAATACGGATAGTAACAATATAATAAGGATAATAATAACAGTTATAGCGATAATAATAATAGTAATGAGGATAATAATGGTAGTTATAAGGATAAAGGCAAGAGGAACAGGGATAGTAATAATAGAATAAGGATAATAATAACAGTTATAGCGATAATAATAATAGTAATAAGGATAATAATAACAGTGATAGTGATAATAATAATAGTAATAAGGATAATAATAATAGTTATAAGGATAAAGACAAGAGGAATAGGGATAATAATAATAGTAATAAGAATAGTAATAACAGTAATAATGATAATAATAACAGTTATAGCGATAATAATAATAATAATAAGGATAATAATAACAGTTATAAGGATAAAGACAAGAGGAATAGGGATAATAATATAAGTAATACGAATAATAATAACAGTTATAGCGATAATAATAATAGTAATAAGGATAATAATGGTAGTTATAAGGATAAAGGCAAGAGTAATACGGATAGTAACAATATAATAAGGATAATAATAACAGTTATAGCGATAATAATAATAGTAATGAGGATAATAATGGTAGTTATAAGGATAAAGGCAAGAGGAACAGGGATAGTAATAATAGAATAAGGATAATAATAACAGTTATAGCGATAATAATAATAGTAATAAGGATAATAGTAACAGTTATAGTGATAATAATAATAGTAATAAGGATAATAATAATAGTTATAAGGATAAAGACAAGAGGAATAGGGATAGTAATAAGAGAATAAGGATAATAATAACAGTTATAGCGATAATAATAACAGTAAGAATGATAATAATAACAGTTATAGCGATAATAATAATAGTAATAAGGATAATAGTAACAATTATAGGGATAATAATAATAGTAATAAGAATAGTAATAACAGTAATAATGA
This sequence comes from Megachile ligniseca, assembly GCA_945859555.1. NCBI lineage: Eukaryota > Metazoa > Arthropoda > Insecta > Hymenoptera > Megachilidae > Megachile > Megachile ligniseca. The sequence continues at coordinate 169,083 of CAMAOC010000055.1, forward strand.
TAATAATAACAGTTATAGCGATAATAATAATAATAATAAGGATAATAATAACAGTTATAAGGATAAAGACAAGAGGAATAGGGATAATAATATAAGTAATACGAATAATAATAACAGTTATAGCGATAATAATAATAGTAATAAGGATAATAATGGTAGTTATAAGGATAAAGGCAAGAGGAATAGGGATAGTAATAATAGAATAAGGATAATAATAACAGTTATAGCGATAGTAATAACAGTAATAATGATAATAATAACAGTTATAGCGATAATAATAATAGTAATAAGGATAATAATGGTAGTTATAAGGATAAAGGCAAGAGGAATAGGGATAGTAATAATAGAATAAGGATAATAATAACAGTTATAGCGATAATAATAATAGTAATAAGGATAATAATAACAGTGATAGTGATAATAATAATAGTAATAAGAATAGTAATAACAGTAATAACGATAATAATAACAGTTATAGCGATAATAATAATAGTAATAAGGATAATAATAATAGTTATAAGGATAAAGACAAGAGGAATAAGGATAATAATAACAGAGATAGTGATAATAATAATAGTAATAAGAATAGTAATAACAGTAATAATGATAATAATAACAGTTATTGCGATAATAATAATAGTAATAAGGATAATAATGGTAGTTATAATGATAAAGACAAGAGGAATAGGGATAGTAATAATAGAATAAGGATAATAATAACAGTTATAGCGATAATAATAATAGTAATAAGGATAATAATAATAGTTATAAGGATAAAGGCAAGACTAATACGGATAGTAACAATAGAATAAGGATAAAAATAACAGTTATAGCGATAATAATAATAGTTATAAGGATAAAGGCAAGAGTAATACGGATAGTAACAATATAATAAGGATAATAATAACAGTTATAGCGATAATAATAATAGTAATGAGGATAATAATGGTAGTTATAAGGATAAAGGCAAGAGGAACAGGGATAGTAATAATAGAATAAGGAGAATAATAACAGTTATAGCGATAATAATAATAGTAATAAGGATAATAATAACAGTGATAGTGATAATAATAATAGTAATAAGGATAATAATAATAGTTATAAGGATAAAGACAAGAGGAATAGGGATAATAATAATAGTAATAAGAATAGTAATAACAGTAATAATGATAATAATAACAGTTATAGCGATAATAATAATAATAATAAGGATAATAATAACAGTTATAAGGATAAAGACAAGAGGAATAGGGATAATAATATAAGTAATACGAATAATAATAACAGTTATAGCGATAATAATAATAGTAATAAGGATAATAATGGTAGTTATAAGGATAAAGGCAAGAGTAATACGGATAGTAACAATATAATAAGGATAATAATAACAGTTATAGCGATAATAATAATAGTAATGAGGATAATAATGGTAGTTATAAGGATAAAGGCAAGAGGAACAGGGATAGTAATAATAGAATAAGGATAATAATAACAGTTATAGCGATAATAATAATAGTAATAAGGATAATAGTAACAGTTATAGTGATAATAATAATAGTAATAAGGATAATAATAATAGTTATAAGGATAAAGACAAGAGGAATAGGGATAGTAATAATAGAATAAGGATAATAATAACAGTTATAGCGATAATAATAATAGTAATAAGGATAATAATAACAGTGATAGTGATAATAATAATAGTAATACGAATAGTAATAACAGTAATAATGATAATAATAACAGTTATAGCGATAATAATAATAGTAATAAGTATAATAATAATAGTTATAAGGATAAAGACAAGAGGAATAAGGATAATAATAACAGTGATAGTGATAATAATAATAGTAATAAGAATAGTAATAACAGTAATAATGATAATAATAACAGTTATAGCGATAATAATAATAATAATAATAAGGATAATAATAATAGTTATAAGGATAAAGACAAGAGGAATAGGGATAGTAATAATAGAATAAGGATAATAATAACAGTTATAGCGATAATAATAACAGTAAGAATGATAATAATAATAGTAATAAGGATAATAGTAACAGTTATAGTGATAATAATAATAGTAATAAGGATAATAATAACTGTTATAAGGATAAAGACAAGAGGAATAGGGATAATAATATAAGTAATACGAATAATAATAACAGTTATAGCGATAATAATAATAGTAATAAGGATAATAATGGTAGTTATAAGGATAGAGGCAAGAGGAATAGGGATAGTAATAATAGAATAAGGATAATAATAACAGTTATAGCGATAATAATAATAGTAATAAGGATAATAATAACAGTGATAGTGATAATAATAATAGCAATAAGAATAGTAATAACAGTAATAATGATAATAATAACAGTTATAGCGATAATAATAATAGTAATAAGGATAATAATAATAGTTATAAGGATAAAGACAAGAGGAATAAGGATAATAATAACAGTGATAGTGATAATAATAATAGTAATTAGAATAGTAATAACAGTAATAATGATAATAATAACAGTTATAGCGATAATAATAATAGTAATAAGGATAATAATGGTAGTTATAATGATAAAGACAAGAGGAATAGGGATAGTAATAATAGAATAAGGATAATAATAACAGTTATAGCGATAATAATAATAGTAATAAGGATAATAATAATAGTTATAAGGATAAAGGCAAGACTAATACGGATAGTAACAATAGAATAAGGATAATAATAACAGTTATAGCGATAATAATAATAGTAATGAGGATAATAATGGTAGTTATAAGGATAAAGGCAAGAGGAATAGGGATAGTAATAATAGAATAAGGATAATAATAACAGTTATAGCGATAATAATAATAGTAATAAGGATAATAATAACAGTGATAGTGATAATAATAATAGTAATAAGAATAGTAATAACAGTAATAATGATAATAATAACAGTTATAGCGATAATAATAATAGTAATAAGGATAATAATGGTAGTTATAAGGATAAAGGCAAGAGGAATAGGGATAGTAATAATAGAATAAGGATGATAATAACAGTTATAGCGATAATAATAATAGTAATAAGGATAATCATAACAGTGATAGTGATAATAATAATAGTAATAAGAATAGTAATAACAGTAATAATGATAATAATAACAGTTATAGCGATAATAATAATAGTAATAAGGATAATAATAATAGTTATAAGGATAAAGGCAAGAGGAATAAGGATAATAATAACAGTGATAGTGATAATAATAATAGTAATAATAATAGTAATAACAGTAATAATGAAAATAATAACAGTTATAGCGATAATAATAATAGTAATAAGGATAATAATGGTAGTTATAATGATAAAGACAAGAGGAATAGGGATAGTAATAATAGAATAAGGATAATAATAACAGTTATAGCGATAATAATAATAGTAATAAGGATAATAATAATAGTTATAAGGATAAAGGCAAGACTAATACGGATAGTAACAATAGAATAAGGATAATAATATCAGTTATAGCGATAATAATAATATTTATAAGGATATAGGCAAGAGTAATTCGGATAGTAACAATAGAATAAGGATAATAATAACAGTTATAGCGATAATAATAATAGTAATGAGGATAATAATGGTAGTTATAAGGATAAAGGCAAGAGGAATAGGGATAGTAAAAATAGAATAAGGATAATAATAACAGTTATAGCGATAATAATAATAGTAATAAGGATAATAGTAACAGTTATAGTGATAATAATAATAGTAATAAGGATAATAATAATAGTTATAAGGATAAAGACAAGAGGAATAGGGATAATAATAATAGTAATAAGAATAGTAATAACAGTAATAATGATAATAATAGCAGTTATAGCGATAACAATAATAATAATAAGGATAATAATAACAGTTATAAGGATAAAGACAAGAGGAATAGGGATAATAATATAAGTAATACGAATAATAATAACAGTTATAGCGATAATAATAATAGTAATAAGGATAATAATGGTAGTTATAAGGATAAAGGCAAGAGGAATAGGGATAGTAATAATAGAATAAGGATAATAATAACAGTTATAGCGATAATAATAATAGTAATAAGGGTAATAATAATAGTTATAAGGATAAAGGCAAGAGTAATACGGATAGTAACAATAGAATAAGCATAATAATAACAGTTATAGCGATAATAATAATAGTAATAAGGATAATAATGGTAGTTATAATTATAAAGACAAAAGTAATACGGATAGTAACAATAGAATAAGGATAATAATAACAGTTATAGCGATAATAATAATAATAATAATAAGGATAATGATAATAGTTATAAGGATAAAGACAAGAGGAATAGGGATAATAATAATAGTAATATGTATAATAAAAACAGTTATAGAAATAATAATAATAGTAACAAGAATAATAATAACAGTTTTAGCGATAATAATAATAGTAATAAGGATAATAATAACATTGATAGCGATAATAATAATAGTAATAAGAATAATAATGGTAGTTATAAGGATAAAGACAAGAGGAATAGGGATAATAATAATAGTAATAAGAATAGTAATAACAGTAATAATGATAATAATAACAGTTATAGTGATAATAATAATAGTAATAAGGATAATAACGGTAGTTATAATTATAAGGACAAGATGAATAGGGATAGTAATAAGAGAATAAGGATAATAATAACAGTTATAGCGATAATAATAATAGTAATAAGGATAATAGTAACAGTTATAGTGATAATAATAATAGTAATAAGGATAATAATAATAGTTATAGCGATAATAATAATAGTAATAAGGATAATAATAATAGTTATAAGGATAAAGGCAAGACTAATACGGATAGTAACAATAGAATACGGATAATAATAACAGTTATAGCGATAATAATAATATTTATAAGGATATAGGCAAGAGTAATACGGATAGTAACAATAGAATAAGGATAATAATAACAGTTATAGCGATAATAATAATAGTAATAAGGATAATAATGGTAGTTATAATGATAAAGACAAGAGGAATAGGGATAGTAATAATAGAATAAGGATAATAATAACAGTTATAGCGATAATAATAATAGTAATAAGGATAATAATAATAGTTATAAGGATAAAGGCAAGACTAATACGCATAGTAACAATAGAATAAGTATAATAATAACAGTTATAGCGATAATAATAATATTTATAAGGATATAGGCAAGAGTAATTCGGATAGTAACAATAGAATAAGGATAATAATAACAGTTATAGCGATAATAATAATAGTAATGAGGATAATAATGGTAGTTATAAGGATAAAGGCAAGAGGAATAGGGATAGTAAAAATAGAATAAGGATAATAATAACAGTTATAGCGATAATAATAATAGTAATAAGGATAATAGTAACAGTTATAGTGATAATAATAATAGTAATAAGGATAATAATAATAGTTATAAGGATAAAGACAAGAGGAATAGGGATAATAATAATAGTAATAAGAATAGTAATAACAGTAATAATGATAATAATAGCAGTTATAGCGATAACAATAATAATAATAAGGATAATAATAACAGTTATAAGGATAAAGACAAGAGGAATAGGGATAATAATATAAGTAATACGAATAATAATAACAGTTATAGCGATAATAATAATAGTAATAAGGATAATAATGGTAGTTATAAGGATAAAGGCAAGAGGAATAGGGATAGTAATAATAGAATAAGGATAATAATAACAGTTATAGCGATAATAATAATAGTAATAAGGGTAATAATAATAGTTATAAGGATAAAGGCAAGAGTAATACGGATAGTAACAATAGAATAAGCATAATAATAACAGTTATAGCGATAATAATAATAGTAATAAGGATAATAATGGTAGTTATAATTATAAAGACAAAAGTAATACGGATAGTAACAATAGAATAAGGATAATAATAACAGTTATAGCGATAATAATAATAATAATAAGGATAATGATAATAGTTATAAGGATAAAGACAAGAGGAATAGGGATAATAATAATAGTAATATGTATAATAAAAACAGTTATAGATATAATAATAATAGTAACAAGAATAATAATAACAGTTTTAGCGATAATAATAATAGTAATAAGGATAATAATAACATTGATAGCGATAATAATAATAGTAATAAGAATAATAATGGTAGTTATAAGGATAAAGACAAGAGGAATAGGGATAATAATAATAGTAATAAGAATAGTAATAACAGTAATAATGATAATAATAACAGTTATAGTGATAATAATAATAGTAATAAGGATAATAACGGTAGTTATAATTATAAGGACAAGATGAATAGGGATAGTAATAAGAGAATAAGGATAATAATAACAGTTATAGCGATAATAATAATAGTAATAAGGATAATAGTAACAGTTATAGTGATAATAATAATAGTAATAAGGATAATAATAATAGTTATAGCGATAATAATAATAGTAATAAGGATAATAATAATAGTTATAAGGATAAAGGCAAGACTAATACGGATAGTAACAATAGAATACGGATAATAATAACAGTTATAGCGATAATAATAATATTTATAAGGATATAGGCAAGAGTAATACGGATAGTAACAATAGAATAAGGATAATAATAACAGTTATAGCGATAATAATAATAGTAATGAGGATAATAATGGTAGTTATAAGGATAAAGGCAAGAGGAATAGGGATAGTAATAATAGAATAAGGATAATAATAACAGTTATAGCGATAATAATAATAGTAATAAGGATAATAGTAACAGTTATAGTGATAATAATAATAGTAATAAGGATAATAATAATAGTTATAAGGATAAAGGCAAGAGTAATACGGATAGTAACAATAGAATAAGCATAATAATAACAGTTATAGCGATAATAATAATAGTAATAAGGATAATAATGGTAGTTATAATTATAAAGACAAAAGTAATACGGATAGTAACAATAGAATAAGGATAATAATAACAGTTATAGCGATAATAATAATAGTAATGAGGATAATAATGGTAGTTATAAGGATAAAGGCAAGAGGAATAGGGATAGTAATAATAGAATAAGGATAATAATAACAGTTATAGTGATAATAATAATAGTAATAAGGATAATAACGGTAGTTATAATTATAAGGACAAGAGGAATAGGGATAGTAATAATAGAATAAGGATAATAATAACAGTTATAGCGATAATAATAATAGTAATAAGGATAATAATAATAGTTATAAGGATAAAGGCAAGAGTAATACGGATAGTAACAATAGAATAAGCATAATAATAACAGTTATAGCGATAATAATAATAGTAATAAGGATAATAATGGTAGTTATAATTATAAAGACAAAAGTAATACGGATAGTAACAATAGAATAAGGATAATAATAACAGTTATAGCGATAATAATAATAATAATAATAAGGATAATGATAATAGTTATAAGGATAAAGACAAGAGGAATAGGGATAATAATAATAGTAATATGTATAATAAAAACAGTTATAGCGATAATAATAATAATAATAATAAGGATAATGATAATAGTTATAAGGATAAAGACAAGAGGAATAGGGATAATAATAATAGTAATATGTATAATAAAAACAGTTATAGAAATAATAATAATAGTAACAAGAATAATAATAACAGTTTTAGCGATAATAATAATAGTAATAAGGATAATAATAACATTGATAGCGATAATAATAATAGTAATAAGAATAATAATGGTAGTTATAAGGATAAAGACAAGAGGAATAGGGATAATAATAATAGTAATAAGAATAGTAATAACAGTAATAATGATAATAATAACAGTTATAGTGATAATAATAATAGTAATAAGGATAATAACGGTAGTTATAATTATAAGGACAAGATGAATAGGGATAGTAATAAGAGAATAAGGATAATAATAACAGTTATAGCGATAATAATAATAGTAATAAGGATAATAGTAACAGTTATAGTGATAATAATAATAGTAATAAGGATAATAATAATAGTTATAGCGATAATAATAATAGTAATAAGGATAATAATAATAGTTATAAGGATAAAGGCAAGACTAATACGGATAGTAACAATAGAATACGGATAATAATAACAGTTATAGCGATAATAATAATATTTATAAGGATATAGGCAAGAGTAATACGGATAGTAACAATAGAATAAGGATAATAATAACAGTTATAGCGATAATAATAATAGTAATAAGGATAATAATGGTAGTTATAATGATAAAGACAAGAGGAATAGGGATAGTAATAATAGAATAAGGATAATAATAACAGTTATAGCGATAATAATAATAGTAATAAGGATAATAATAATAGTTATAAGGATAAAGGCAAGACAAATACGGATAGTAACAATAGAATAAGTATAATAATAACAGTTATAGCGATAATAATAATATTTATAAGGATATAGGCAAGAGTAATTCGGATAGTAACAATAGAATAAGGATAATAATAACAGTTATAGCGATAATAATAATAGTAATGAGGATAATAATGGTAGTTATAAGGATAAAGGCAAGAGGAATAGGGATAGTAAAAATAGAATAAGGATAATAATAACAGTTATAGCGATAATAATAATAGTAATAAGGATAATAGTAACAGTTATAGTGATAATAATAATAGTAATAAGGATAATAATAATAGTTATAAGGATAAAGACAAGAGGAATAGGGATAATAATAATAGTAATAAGAATAGTAATAACAGTAATAATGATAATAATAGCAGTTATAGCGATAACAATAATAATAATAAGGATAATAATAACAGTTATAAGGATAAAGACAAGAGGAATAGGGATAATAATATAAGTAATACGAATAATAATAACAGTTATAGCGATAATAATAATAGTAATAAGGATAATAATGGTAGTTATAAGGATAAAGGCAAGAGGAATAGGGATAGTAATAATAGAATAAGGATAATAATAACAGTTATAGCGATAATAATAATAGTAATAAGGGTAATAATAATAGTTATAAGGATAAAGGCAAGAGTAATACGGATAGTAACAATAGAATAAGCATAATAATAACAGTTATAGCGATAATAATAATAGTAATAAGGATAATAATGGTAGTTATAATTATAAAGACAAAAGTAATACGGATAGTAACAATAGAATAAGGATAATAATAACAGTTATAGCGATAATAATAATAATAATAAGGATAATGATAATAGTTATAAGGATAAAGACAAGAGGAATAGGGATAATAATAATAGTAATATGTATAATAAAAACAGTTATAGATATAATAATAATAGTAACAAGAATAATAATAACAGTTTTAGCGATAATAATAATAGTAATAAGGATAATAATAACATTGATAGCGATAATAATAATAGTAATAAGAATAATAATGGTAGTTATAAGGATAAAGACAAGAGGAATAGGGATAATAATAATAGTAATAAGAATAGTAATAACAGTAATAATGATAATAATAACAGTTATAGTGATAATAATAATAGTAATAAGGATAATAACGGTAGTTATAATTATAAGGACAAGATGAATAGGGATAGTAATAAGAGAATAAGGATAATAATAACAGTTATAGCGATAATAATAATAGTAATAAGGATAATAGTAACAGTTATAGTGATAATAATAATAGTAATAAGGATAATAATAATAGTTATAGCGATAATAATAATAGTAATAAGGATAATAATAATAGTTATAAGGATAAAGGCAAGACTAATACGGATAGTAACAATAGAATACGGATAATAATAACAGTTATAGCGATAATAATAATATTTATAAGGATATAGGCAAGAGTAATACGGATAGTAACAATAGAATAAGGATAATAATAACAGTTATAGCGATAATAATAATAGTAATGAGGATAATAATGGTAGTTATAAGGATAAAGGCAAGAGGAATAGGGATAGTAATAATAGAATAAGGATAATAATAACAGTTATAGCGATAATAATAATAGTAATAAGGATAATAGTAACAGTTATAGTGATAATAATAATAGTAATAAGGATAATAATAATAGTTATAAGGATAAAGGCAAGAGTAATACGGATAGTAACAATAGAATAAGCATAATAATAACAGTTATAGCGATAATAATAATAGTAATAAGGATAATAATGGTAGTTATAATTATAAAGACAAAAGTAATACGGATAGTAACAATAGAATAAGGATAATAATAACAGTTATAGCGATAATAATAATAGTAATGAGGATAATAATGGTAGTTATAAGGATAAAGGCAAGAGGAATAGGGATAGTAATAATAGAATAAGGATAATAATAACAGTTATAGTGATAATAATAATAGTAATAAGGATAATAACGGTAGTTATAATTATAAGGACAAGAGGAATAGGGATAGTAATAATAGAATAAGGATAATAATAACAGTTATAGCGATAATAATAATAGTAATAAGGATAATAATGGTAGTTATAATTATAAAGACAAAAGTAATACGGATAGTAACAATAGAATAAGGATAATAATAACAGTTATAGCGATAATAATAATAATAATAATAAGGATAATGATAATAGTTATAAGGATAAAGACAAGAGGAATAGGGATAATAATAATAGTAATATGTATAATAAAAACAGTTATAGAAATAATAATAATAGTAACAAGAATAATAATAACCGGTTTAGCGATAATAATAATAGTAATAAGGATAATAATAACATTGATAGCGATAATAATAATAGTAATAAGAATAATAATGGTAGTTATGAGGATAAAGACAAGAGGAATAGGGATAATAATAATAGTAATAAGAATGGTAATAATAGTTATAAGGATAAAGACAAGAGGAATAGGGATAATAATAATAGTAATAAGAATAGTAATAACAGTAATAATGATAATAATAACAGTTATAGTGATAATAATAATAGTAATAAGGATAATAATAACAGTTATAAGGATAAAGACAAGAGGAGTAGGGATAATAATATAAGTAATACGAATAATAATAACAGTTATAGCGATAATAATAATAGTAATAAGGATAATAATGGTAGTTATAAGGATAAAGGCAAGAGGAATAGGGATAGTAATAATAGAATAAGGATAATAATAACAGTTATAGCGATAATAATAATAGTAATAAGGATAATAATGGTAGTTATAATTATAAAGACAAAAGTAATACGGATAGTAACAATAGAATAAGGATAATAATAACAGTTATAGCGATAATAATAATAATAATAATAAGGATAATGATAATAGTTATAAGGATAAAGACAAGAGGAATAGGGATAATAATAATAGTAATATGTATAATAAAAACAGTTATAGAAATAATAATAATAGTAACAAGAATAATAATAACAGTTTTAGCGATAATAATAATAGTAATAAGGATAATTATAACATTGATAGCGATAATAATAATAGTAATAAGAATAATAATGGTAGTTATGAGGATAAAGACAAGAGGAATAGGGATAATAATAATAGTAATAAGAATAGTAATAATAGTTATAAGGATAAAGACAACAGGAATAGGGATAATAATAATAGTAATAAGAATAGTAATAACAGTAATAATGATAATAATAACAGTTATAGTGATAATAATAATAGTAATAAGGATAATAACGGTAGTTGTAATTATAAGGACAAGATGAATAGGGATAGTAATAAGAGAATAAGGATAATAATAACAGTGATAGCGATAATAATAATAGTAATAAGGATAATAGTAACAGTTATAGTGATAACAATAATAATAATAAGGATAATAATAACAGTTATAAGGATAAAGACAAGAGGAATAGGGATAATAATATAAGTAATACGAATAATAATAACAGTTATAGCGATAATAATAATAGTAATAAGGATAATAATGGTAGTTATTAGGATAAAGGCAAGAGGAATAGGGATAGTAATAATAGAATAAGGATAATAATAACAGTTATAGCGATAATAATAATAGTAATAAGGATAATAATAACAGTGATAGTGATAATAATAATAGTAATAAGAATAGTAATAACAGTAATAATGATAATAATAACAGTTATAGCGATAATAATAATAGTAATAAGGATAATAATAATAGTTATAAGGATAAAGACAAGAGGAATAAGGATAATAATAACAGAGATAGTGATAATAATAATAGTAATAAGAATAGTAATAACAGTAATAATGATAATAATAACAGTTATTGCGATAATAATAATAGTAATAAGGATAATAATGGTAGTTATAATGATAAAGACAAGAGGAATAGGGATAATAATATAAGTAATACGAATAATAATAACAGTTATAGCGATAATAATAATAGTAATAAGGATAATAATGGTAGTTATAAGGATAAAGGCAAGAGGAATAGGGATAGTAATAATAGAATAAGGATAATAATAACAGTTATAGCGATAATAATAATAGTAATAAGGATAATAATAACAGTGATAGTGATAATAATAATAGTAATAAGAATAGTAATAACAGTAATAATGATAATAATAACAGTTATAGCGATAATAATAATAGTTATAAGGATAAAGGCAAGAGTAATACGGATAGTAACAATATAATAAGGATAATAATAACAGTTATAGCGATAATAATAATAGTAATGAGGATAATAATGGTAGTTATAAGGATAAAGGCAAGAGGAACAGGGATAGTAATAATAGAATAAGGATAATAATAACAGTTATAGCGATAATAATAATAGTAATAAGGATAATAATAACAGTGATGGTGATAATAATAATAGTAATAAGAATAGTAATAACAGTAATAATGATAATAATAACAGTTATAGCGATAATAATAATAGTAATAAGGATAATAATGGGAGTTATAAGGATAAAGATAAGAGGAATAGGGATAATAATAATAGTAATAAGAATAGTAATAACAGTAATAATGATAATAATAACAGTTATAGTGATAATAATAATAGTAATAAGGATAATAACGGTAGTTATAATTATAAAGACAAGAGGAATAGGGATAGTAATAAGAGAATAAGGATAATAATAACAGTTATAGCGATAATAATAACAGTAAGAATGATAATAATAACAGTTATAGCGATAATAATAATAGTAATAAGGATAATAATAACAGTGATAGTGATAATAATAATAGTAATAAGGATAATAATAATAGTTATAAGGATAAAGACAAGAGGAATAGGGATAATAATAATAGTAATAAGAATAGTAATAACAGTAATAATGATAATAATAACAGTTATAGCGATAATAATAATAATAATAAGGATAATAATAACAGTTATAAGGATAAAGACAAGAGGAATAGGGATAATAATATAAGTAATACGAATAATAATAACAGTTATAGCGATAATAATAATAGTAATAAGGATAATAATGGTAGTTATAAGGATAAAGGCAAGAGGAATAGGGATAGTAATAATAGAATAAGGATAATAATAACAGTTATAGCGATAATAATAATAGTAATAAGGATAATAATAACAGTGATAGTGATAATAATAATAGTAATAAGAATAGTAATAACAGTAATAATGATAATAATAACACTTATAGCGATAATAATAATAGTTATAAGGATAAAGGCAAGAGTAATACGGATAGTAACAATATAATAAGGATAATAATAACAGTTATAGCGATAATAATAATAGTAATGAGGATAATAATGGTAGTTATAAGGATAAAGGCAAGAGGAACAGGGATAGTAATAATAGAATAAGGATAATAATAACAGTTATAGCGATAATAATAATAGTAATAAGGATAATAATAACAGTGATGGTGATAATAATAATAGTAATAAGAATAGTAATAACAGTAATAATGATAATAATAACAGTTATAGCGATAATAATAATAGTAATAAGGATAATAATGGGAGTTATAAGGATAAAGATAAGAGGAATAGGGATAATAATAATAGTAATAAGAATAGTAATAACAGTAATAATGATAATAATAACAGTTATAGTGATAATAATAATAGTAATAAGGATAATAACGGTAGTTATAATTATAAAGACAAGAGGAATAGGGATAGTAATAAGAGAATAAGGATAATAATAACAGTTATAGCGATAATAATAACAGTAAGAATGATAATAATAACAGTTATAGCGATAATAATAATAGTAACAAGGATAATAGTAACAATTATAGTGATAATAATAATAGTAATAAGGATAATAATAATAGTTATAAGGATAAAGACAAGAGGAATAGGGATAATAATAATAGTAATAAGAATAGTAATAACAGTAATAATGATAATAATAACAGTTATAGCGATAATAATAATAGTAATAAGGATAATAATGGTAGTTATAATGATAAAGACAAGAGGAATAGGGATAGTAATAATAGAATAAGGATAATAATAACAGTTATAGCGATAATAATAATAGTAATAAGGATAATAATAATAGTTATAAGGATAAAGGCAAGACTAATACGGATAGTAACAATAGAATAAGGATAATAATAACAGTTATAGCGATAATAATAATATTTATAAGGATATAGGCAAGAGTAATACGGATAGTAACAATAGAATAAGGATAATAATAACAGTTATAGCGATAATAATAATAGTAATGAGGATAATAATGGTAGTTATAAGGATAAAGGCAAGAGGAATAGGGATAGTAATAATAGAATAAGGATAATAATAACAGTTATAGCGATAATAATAATAGTAATAAGGATAATAGTAACAGTTATAGTGATAATAATAATAGTAATAAGGATAATAATAATAGTTATAAGGATAAAGACAAGAGGAATAGGGATAATAATAATAGTAATAAGAATAGTAATAACAGTAATAATGATAATAATAACAGTTATAGCGATAATAATAATAATAATAAGGATAATAATAACAGTTATAAGGATAAAGACAAGAGGAATAGGGATAATAATATAAGTAATACGAATAATAATAACAGTTATAGCGATAATAATAATAGTAATAAGGATAATAATGGTAGTTAGAAGGATAAAGGCAAGAGGAATAGGGAACGTAATAATAGAATAAGGATAATAATAACAGTTATAGCGATAATAATAATAGTAATAAGGATAATAATAACAGTGATAGTGATAATAATAATAGTACTAAGAATAGTAATAACAGTAATAATGATAATAATAACAGTTATAGCGATAATAATAATAGTAATAAGGATAATAATGGGAGTTATAAGGATAAAGATAAGAGGAATAGGGATAATAATAATAGTAATAAGAATAGTAATAACAGTAATAATGATAATAATAACAGTTATAGTGATAATAATAATAGTAATAAGGATAATAACGGTAGTTATAATTATAAAGACAAGAGGAATAGGGATAGTAATAAGAGAATAAGGATAATAATAACAGTTATAGCGATAATAATAATAGTAAGAATGATAATAATAACAGTTATAGCGATAATAATAATAGTAACAAGGATAATAGTAACAATTATAGTGATAATAATAATAGTAATAAGGATAATAATAATAGTTATAAGGATAAAGACAAGAGGAATAGGGATAATAATAATAGTAATAAGAATAGTAATAACAGTAATAATGATAATAATAACAGTTATAGCGATAATAATAATAGTAATAAGGATAATAATGGTAGTTATAGTGATAAAGACAAGAGGAATAGGGATAGTAATAATAGAATAAGGATAATAATAACAGTTATAGCGATAATAATAATAGTAATAAGGATAATAATAATAGTTATAAGGATAAAGGCAAGACTAATACGGATAGTAACAATAGAATAAGGATAATAATAACAGATATAGCGATAATAATAATATTTATAAGGATATAGGCAAGAGTAATACGGATAGTAACAATAGAATAAGGATAATAATAACAGTTATAGCGATAATAATAATAGTAATGAGGAAAATAATGGTAGTTATAAGGATAAAGGCAAGAGGAATAGGGATAGTAATAATAGAATAAGGATAATAATAACAGTTATAGCGATAATAATAATAGTAATAAGGATAATAGTAACAGTTATAGTGATAATAATAATAGTAATAAGGATAATAATAATAGTTATAAGGATAAAGACAAGAGGAATAGGGATAATAATAATAGTAATAAGAATAGTAATAACAGTAATAATGATAATAATAACAGTTATAGCGATAATAATAATAATAATAAGGATAATAATAACAGTTATAAGGATAAAGACAAGAGGAATAGGGATAATAATATAAGTAATACGAATAATAATAACAGTTATAGCGATAATAATAATAGTAATAAGGATAATAATGGTAGTTATAAGGATAAAGGCAAGAGGAATAGGGATAGTAATAATAGAATAAGGATAATAATAACAGTTATAGCGATAATAATAATAGTAATAAGGATAATAATAACAGTGATAGTGATAATAATAATAGTAATAAGAATAGTAATAACAGTAATAATGATAATAATAACAGTTATAGCGATAATAATAATAGTTATAAGGATAAAGGCAAGAGTAATACGGATAGTAACAATATAATAAGGATAATAATAACAGTTATAGCGATAATAATAATAGTAATGAGGATAATAATGGTAGTTATAAGGATAAAGGCAAGAGGAACAGGGATAGTAATAATAGAATAAGGATAATAATAACAGTTATAGCGATAATAATAATAGTAATAAGGATAATAATAACAGTGATAGTGATAATAATAATAGTAATAAGAATAGTAATAACAGTAATAATGATAATAATAACAGTTATAGCGATAATAATAATAGTAATAAGGATAATAATGGGAGTTATAAGGATAAAGATAAGAGGAATAGGGATAATAATAATAGTAATAAGAATAGTAATAACAGTAATAATGATAATAATAACAGTTATAGTGATAATAATAATAGTAATAAGGATAATAACGGTAGTTATAATTATAAAGACAAGAGGAATAGGGATAGTAATAAGAGAATAAGGATAATAATAACAGTTATAGCGATAATAATAACAGTAAGAATGATAATAATAACAGTTATAGCGATAATAATAATAGTAACAAGGATAATAGTAACAATTATAGTGATAATAATAATAGTAATAAGGATAATAATAATAGTTATAAGGATAAAGACAAGAGGAATAGGGATAATAATAATAGTAATAAGAATAGTAATAACAGTAATAATGATAATAATAACAGTTATAGCGATAATAATAATAGTAATAAGGATAATAATGGTAGTTATAATGATAAAGACAAGAGGAATAGGGATAGTAATAATAGAATAAGGATAATAATAACAGTTATAGCGATAATAATAATAGTAATAAGGATAATAATAATAGTTATAAGGATAAAGACAAGAGGAATAGGGATAATAATAATAGTAATAAGAATAGTAATAACAGTAATAATGATAATAATAACAGTTATAGCGATAATAATAATAATAATAAGGATAATAATAACAGTTATAAGGATAAAGACAAGAGGAATAGGGATAATAATATAAGTAATACGAATAATAATAACAGTTATAGCGATAATAATAATAGTAATAAGGATAATAATGGTAGTTAGAAGGATAAAGGCAAGAGGAATAGGGAACGTAATAATAGAATAAGGATAATAATAACAGTTATAGCGATAATAATAATAGTAATAAGGATAATAATAACAGTGATAGTGATAATAATAATAGTAATAAGAATAGTAATAACAGTAATAATGATAATAATAACAGTTATAGCGATAATAATAATAGTAATAAGATTAATAATGGGAGTTATAAGGATAAAGATAAGAGGAATAGGGATAATAATAATAGTAATAAGAATAGTAATAACAGTAATAATGATAATAATAACAGTTATAGTGATAATAATAATAGTAATAAGGATAATAACGGTAGTTATAATTATAAAGACAAGAGGAATAGGGATAGTAATAAGAGAATAAGGATAATAATAACAGTTATAGCGATAATAATAATAGTAAGAATGATAATAATAACAGTTATAGCGATAATAATAATAGTAACAAGGATAATAGTAACAATTATAGTGATAATAATAATAGTAATAATGATAATAATAATAGTTATAAGGATAAAGACAAGAGGAATAGGGATAATAATAATAGTAATAAGAATAGTAATAACAGTAATAATGATAATAATAACAGTTATAGCGATAATAATAATAGTAATAAGGATAATAATGGTAGTTATAATGATAAAGACAAGAGGAATAGGGATAGTAATAATAGAATAAGGATAATAATAACAGTTATAGCGATAATAATAATAGTAATAAGGATAATAATAATAGTTATAAGGATAAAGGCAAGACTAATACGGATAGTAACAATAGAATAAGGATAATAATAACAGATATAGCGATAATAATAATATTTATAAGGATATAGGCAAGAGTAATACGGATAGTAACAATAGAATAAGGATAATAATAACAGTTATAGCGATAATAATAATAGTAATGAGGATAATAATGGGAGTTATAAGGATAAAGATAAGAGGAATAGGGATAATAATAATAGTAATAAGAATAGTAATAACAGTAATAATGATAATAATAACAGTTATAGTGATAATAATAATAGTAATAAGGATAATAACGGTAGTTATAATTATAAAGACAAGAGGAATAGGGATAGTAATAAGAGAATAAGGATAATAATAACAGTTATAGCGATAATAATAACAGTAAGAATGATAATAATAACAGTTATAGCGATAATAATAATAGTAACAAGGATAATAGTAACAATTATAGTGATAATAATAATAGTAATAAGGATAATAATAATAGTTATAAGGATAAAGACAAGAGGAATAGGGATAATAATAATAGTAATAAGAATAGTAATAACAGTAATAATGATAATAATAACAGTTATAGCGATAATAATAATAGTAATAAGGATAATAATGGTAGTTATAATGATAAAGACAAGAGGAATAGGGATAGTAATAATAGAATAAGGATAATAATAACAGTTATAGCGATAATAATAATAGTAATAAGGATAATAATAATAGTTATAAGGATAAAGGCAAGACTAATACGGATAGTAACAATAGAATAAGGATAATAATAACAGTTATAGCGATAATAATAATATTTATAAGGATATAGGCAAGAGTAATACGGATAGTAACAATAGAATAAGGATAATAATAACAGTTATAGCGATAATAATAATAGTAATGAGGATAATAATGGTAGTTATAAGGATAAAGGCAAGAGGAATAGGGATAGTAATAATAGAATAAGGATAATAATAACAGTTATAGCGATAATAATAATAGTAATAAGGATAATAGTAACAGTTATAGTGATAATAATAATAGTAATAAGGATAATAATAATAGTTATAAGGATAAAGACAAGAGGAATAGGGATAATAATAATAGTAATAAGAATAGTAATAACAGTAATAATGATAATAATAACAGTTATAGCGATAATAATAATAATAATAAGGATAATAATAACAGTTATAAGGATAAAGACAAGAGGAATAGGGATAATAATATAAGTAATACGAATAATAATAACAGTTATAGCGATAATAATAATAGTAATAAGGATAATAATGGTAGTTAGAAGGATAAAGGCAAGAGGAATAATGATAGTAATAATAGAATAAGGATAATAATAACAGTTATAGCGATAATAATAATAGTAATAAGGATAATAATAACAGTGATAGTGATAATAATAATAGTAATAAGAATAGTAATAACAGTAATAATGATAATAATAACAGTTATAGCGATAATAATAATAGTAATAAGGATAATAATAATAGTTATAATAATAAAGACAAGAGGAATAAGGATAATAATAACAGTGATAGTGATAATAATAATAGTAATAATAATAGTAATAACAGTAATAATGATAATAATAACAGTTATAGCGATAATAATAATAGTAATAAGGATAATAATGGTAGTTATAATGATAAAGACAAGAGGAATAGGGATAGTAATAATAGAATAAGGATAATAATAACAGTTATAGCGATAATAATAATAGTAATAAGGATAATAATAATAGTTATAAGGATAAAGGCAAGACTAATACGGATAGTAACAATAGAATAAGGATAATAATAACAGTTATAGCGATAATAATAATATTTATAAGGATATAGGCAAGAGTAATACGGATAGTAACAATAGAATAAGGATAATAATAACAGTTATAGCGATAATAATAATAGTAATGAGGATAATAATGGTAGTTATAAGGATAAAGGCAAGAGGAATAGGGATAGTAATAATAGAATAAGGATAATAATAACAGTTATAGCGATAATAATAATAGTAATAAGGATAATAGTAACAGTTATAGTGATAATAATAATAGTAATAAGGATAATAATAATAGTTATAAGGATAAAGACAAGAGGAATAGGGATAATAATAATAGTAATAAGAATAGTAATAACAGTAATAATGATAATAATAACAGTTATAGCGATAATAATAATAATAATAAGGATAATAATAACAGTTATAAGGATAAAGACAAGAGGAATAGGGATAATAATATAAGTAATACGAATAATAATAACAGTTATAGCGATAATAACAATAGTAATAAGGATAATAATGGTAGTTAGAAGGATAAAGGCAAGAGGAATAGGGATAGTAATAATAGAATAAAGGTTAATAATAACAGTTATAGCGATAATAATAATAGTAATAAGGATAATAATAACAGTGATAGTGATAATAATAATAGTAATAAGAATAGTAGTAACAGTAATAATGATAATAATAACAGTTATAGCGATAATAATAATAGTAATAAGGATAATAATGGGAGTTATAAGGATAAAGATAAGAGGAATAGGGATAATAATAATAGTAATAAGAATAGTAATAACAGTAATAATGATAATAATAACAGTTATAGTGATAATAATAATAGTAATAAGGATAATAACGGTAGTTATAATTATAAAGACAAGAGGAATAGGGATAGTAATAAGAGAATAAGGATAATAATAACAGTTATAGCGATAATAATAACAGTAAGAATGATAATAATAACAGTTATAGCGATAATAATAATAGTAACAAGGATAATAGTAACAATTATAGTGATAATAATAATAGTAATAAGGATAATAATAATAGTTATAAGGATAAAGACAAGAGGAATAGGGATAATAATAATAGTAATAAGAATAGTAATAACAGTAATAATGATAATAATAACAGTTATAGCGATAATAATAATAGTAATAAGGATAATAATGGTAGTTATAATGATAAAGACAAGAGGAATAGGGATAGTAATAATAGAATAAGGATAATAATAACAGTTATAGCGATAATAATAATAGTAATAAGGATAATAATAACAGTTATAGCGATAATAATAATATTTATAAGGATATAGGCAAGAGTAATACGGATAGTAACAATAGAATAAGGATAATAATAACAGTTATAGCGATAATAATAATAGTAATGAGGATAATAATGGTAGTTATAAGGATAAAGGCAAGAGGAATAGGGATAGTAATAATAGAATAAGGATAATAATAACAGTTATAGCGATAATAATAATAGTAATAAGGATAATAGTAACAGTTATAGTGATAATAATAATAGTAATAAGGATAATAATAATAGTTATAAGGATAAAGACAAGAGGAATAGGGATAATAATAATAGTAATAAGAATAGTAATAACAGTAATAATGATAATAATAACAGTTATAGCGATAATAATAATAATAATAAGGATAATAATAACAGTTATAAGGATAAAGACAAGAGGAATAGGGATAATAATATAAGTAATACGAATAATAATAACAGTTATAGCGATAATAATAATAGTAATAAGGATAATAATGGTAGTTAGAAGGATAAAGGCAAGAGGAATAGGGAACGTAATAATAGAATAAGGATAATAATAACAGTTATAGCGATAATAATAATAGTAATAAGGATAATAATAACAGTGATAGTGATAATAATAATAGTAATAAGAATAGTAATAACAGTAATAATGATAATAATAACAGTTATAGCGATAATAATAATAGTAATAAGGATAATAATGGGAGTTATAAGGATAAAGATAAGAGGAATAGGGATAATAATAATAGTAATAAGAATAGTAATAACAGTAATAATGATAATAATAACAGTTATAGTGATAATAATAATAGTAATAAGGATAATAACGGTAGTTATAATTATAAAGACAAGAGGAATAGGGATAGTAATAAGAGAATAAGGATAATAATAACAGTTATAGCGATAATAATAATAGTAAGAATGATAATAATAACAGTTATAGCGATAATAATAATAGTAACAAGGATAATAGTAACAATTATAGTGATAATAATAATAGTAATAAGGATAATAATAATAGTTATAAGGATAAAGACAAGAGGAATAGGGATAATAATAATAGTAATAAGAATAGTAATAACAGTAATAATGATAATAATAACAGTTATAGCGATAATAATAATAGTAATAAGGATAATAATGGTAGTTATAATGATAAAGACAAGAGGAATAGGGATAGTAATAATAGAATAAGGATAATAATAACAGTTATAGCGATAATAATAATAGTAATAAGGATAATAATAATAGTTATAAGGATAAAGGCAAGACTAATACGGATAGTAACAATAGAATAAGGATAATAATAACAGATATAGCGATAATAATAATATTTATAAGGATATAGGCAAGAGTAATACGGATAGTAACAATAGAATAAGGATAATAATAACAGTTATAGCGATAATAATAATAGTAATGAGGATAATAATGGGAGTTATAAGGATAAAGATAAGAGGAATAGGGATAATAATAATAGTAATAAGAATAGTAATAACAGTAATAATGATAATAATAACAGTTATAGTGATAATAATAATAGTAATAAGGATAATAACGGTAGTTATAATTATAAAGACAAGAGGAATAGGGATAGTAATAAGAGAATAAGGATAATAATAACAGTTATAGCGATAATAATAACAGTAAGAATGATAATAATAACAGTTATAGCGATAATAATAATAGTAACAAGGATAATAGTAACAATTATAGTGATAATAATAATAGTAATAAGGATAATAATAATAGTTATAAGGATAAAGACAAGAGGAATAGGGATAATAATAATAGTAATAAGAATAGTAATAACAGTAATAATGATAATAATAACAGTTATAGCGATAATAATAATAGTAATAAGGATAATAATGGTAGTTCTAATGATAAAGACAAGAGGAATAGGGATAGTAATAATAGAATAAGGATAATAATAACAGTTATAGCGATAATAATAATAGTAATAAGGATAATAATAATAGTTATAAGGATAAAGGCAAGACTAATACGGATAGTAACAATAGAATAAGGATAATAATAACAGTTATAGCGATAATAATAATATTTATAAGGATATAGGCAAGAGTAATACGGATAGTAACAATAGAATAAGGATAATAATAACAGTTATAGCGATAATAATAATAGTAATGAGGATAATAATGGTAGTTATAAGGATAAAGGCAAGAGGAATAGGGATAGTAATAATAGAATAAGGATAATAATAACAGTTATAGCGATAATAATAATAGTAATAAGGATAATAGTAACAGTTATAGTGATAATAATAATAGTAATAAGGATAATAATAATAGTTATAAGGATAAAGACAAGAGGAATAGGGATAATAATAATAGTAATAAGAATAGTAATAACAGTAATAATGATAATAATAACAGTTATAGCGATAATAATAATAATAATAAGGATAATAATAACAGTTATAAGGATAAAGACAAGAGGAATAGGGATAATAATATAAGTAATACGAATAATAATAACAGTTATAGCGATAATAATAATAGTAATAAGGATAATAATGGTAGTTAGAAGGATAAAGGCAAGAGGAATAATGATAGTAATAATAGAATAAGGATAATAATAACAGTTATAGCGATAATAATAATAGTAATAAGGATAATAATAACAGTGATAGTGATAATAATAATAGTAATAAGAATAGTAATAACAGTAATAATGATAATAATAACAGTTATAGCGATAATAATAATAGTAATAAGGATAATAATAATAGTTATAATAATAAAGACAAGAGGAATAAGGATAATAATAACAGTGATAGTGATAATAATAATAGTAATAATAATAGTAATAACAGTAATAATGATAATAATAACAGTTATAGCGATAATAATAATAGTAATAAGGATAATAATGGTAGTTATAATGATAAAGACAAGAGGAATAGGGATAGTAATAATAGAATAAGGATAATAATAACAGTTATAGCGATAATAATAATAGTAATAAGGATAATAATAATAGTTATAAGGATAAAGGCAAGACTAATACGGATAGTAACAATAGAATAAGGATAATAATAACAGTTATAGCGATAATAATAATATTTATAAGGATATAGGCAAGAGTAATACGGATAGTAACAATAGAATAAGGATAATAATAACAGTTATAGCGATAATAATAATAGTAATGAGGATAATAATGGTAGTTATAAGGATAAAGGCAAGAGGAATAGGGATAGTAATAATAGAATAAGGATAATAATAACAGTTATAGCGATAATAATAATAGTAATAAGGATAATAGTAACAGTTATAGTGATAATAATAATAGTAATAAGGATAATAATAATAGTTATAAGGATAAAGACAAGAGGAATAGGGATAATAATAATAGTAATAAGAATAGTAATAACAGTAATAATGATAATAATAACAGTTATAGCGATAATAATAATAATAATAAGGATAATAATAACAGTTATAAGGATAAAGACAAGAGGAATAGGGATAGTAATAATAGAATAAAGGTTAATAATAACAGTTATAGCGATAATAATAATAGTAATAAGGATAATAATAACAGTGATAGTGATAATAATAATAGTAATAAGAATAGTAGTAACAGTAATAATGATAATAATAACAGTTATAGCGATAATAATAATAGTAATAAGGATAATAATGGGAGTTATAAGGATAAAGATAAGAGGAATAGGGATAATAATAATAGTAATAAGAATAGTAATAACAGTAATAATGATAATAATAACAGTTATAGTGATAATAATAATAGTAATAAGGATAATAACGGTAGTTATAATTATAAAGACAAGAGGAATAGGGATAGTAATAAGAGAATAAGGATAATAATAACAGTTATAGCGATAATAATAACAGTAAGAATGATAATAATAACAGTTATAGCGATAATAATAATAGTAATAAGGATAATAGTAACAATTATAGTGATAATAATAATAGTAATAAGGATAATAATAATAGTTATAAGGATAAAGACAAGAGGAATAGGGATAATAATAATAGTAATAAGAATAGTAATAACAGTAATAATGATAATAATAACAGTTATAGCGATAATAATAATAGTAATAAGGATAATAATGGTAGTTATAATGATAAAGACAAGAGGAATAGGGATAGTAATAATAGAATAAGGATAATAATAACAGTTATAGCGATAATAATAATAGTAATAAGGATAATAGTAACAGTTATAGTGATCATAATAATAGTAATAAGGATAATAATAATAGTTATAAGGATAAAGACAAGAGGAATAGGGATAATAATAATAGTAATAAGAATAGTAAAAACAGTAATAATGATAATAATAACAGTTATAGCGATAATAATAATAATAATAAGGATAATAATAACAGTTATAGCGATAATAATAATATTTATAAGGATATAGGCAAGAGTAATACGGATAGTAACAATAGAATAAGGATAATAATAACAGTTATAGCGATAATAATAATAGTAATGAGGATAATAATGGTAGTTATAAGGATAAAGGCAAGAGGAATAGGGATAGTAATAATAGAATAAGGATAATAATAACAGTTATAGCGATAATAATAATAGTAATAAGGATAATAATAATAGTTATAAGGATAAAGACAAGAGGAATAGGGATAGTAATAATAGAATAAGTATAATAATAACAGTTATAGCGATAATAATAATAGTAATAAGGATAATAGTAACAGTTATAGTGATAATAATAATAGTAATAAGGATAATAATAATAGTTATAAGGATAAAGACAAGAGGAATAGGGATAATAATAATAGTAATAAGAATAGTAAAAACAGTAATAATGATAATAATAACAGTTATAGCGATAATAATAATAATAATAAGGATAATAATAACAGTTATAGCGATAATAATAATATTTATAAGGATATAGGCAAGAGTAATACGGATAGTAACAATAGAATAAGGATAATAATAACAGTTATAGCGATAATAATAATAGTAATGAGGATAATAATGGTAGTTATAAGGATAAAGGCAAGAGGAATAGGGATAGTAATAATAGAATAAGGATAATAATAACAGTTATAGCGATAATAATAATAGTAATAAGGATAATAATAATAGTTATAAGGATAAAGACAAGAGGAATAGGGATAGTAATAATAGAATAAGGATAATAATAACAGTTATAGCGATAATAATAATAGTAATAAGGATAATAGTAACAGTTATAGTGATAATAATAATAGTAATAAGGATAATAATAATAGTTATAAGGATAAAGACAAGAGGAATAGGGATAATAATAATAGTAATACGAATAGTAAAAACAGTAATAATGATAATAATAACAGTTATAGCGATAATAATAATAATAATAAGGATAATAATAACAGTTATAAGGATAAAGACAAGAGGAATAGGGATAATAATATAAGTAATACGAATAATAATAACAGTTATAGCGATAATAATAATAGTAATAAGGATAATAATGGTAGTTATAAGGATAAAGGCAAGAGGAATAGGGATAGTAATAATAGAATAAGGATAATAATAACAGTTATAGCGATAATAATAATAGTAATAAGGATAATAATAACAGTGATAGTGATAATAATAATAGTAATACGAATAGTAATAACAGTAATAATGATAATAATAACAGTTATAGCGATAATAATAATAGTAATAAGTATAATAATAATAGTTATAAGGATAAAGACAAGAGGAATAAGGATAATAATAACAGTGATAGTGATAATAATAATAGTAATAATAATAGTAATAACAGTAATAATGATAATAATAACAGTTATAGCGATAATAATAATAGTAATAAGGATAATAATGGTAGTTATAATGATAAAGACAAGAGGAATAGGGATAGTAATAATAGAATAAGGATAATAATAACAGTTATAGCGATAATAATAATAGTAATAAGGATAATAATAATAGTTATAAGGATAAAGGCAAGACTAATACGGATAGTAACAATAGAATAAGGATAATAATAACAGTTATAGCGATAATAATAATATTTATAAGGATATAGGCAAGAGTAATACGGATAGTAACAATAGAATAAGGATAATAATAACAGTTATAGCGATAATAATAATAGTAATGAGGATAATAATGGTAGTTATAAGGATAAAGGCAAGAGGAATAGGGATAGTAATAATAGAATAAGGATAATAATAACAGTTATAGCGATAATAATAATAGTAATAAGGATAA
This sequence comes from Megachile ligniseca, assembly GCA_945859555.1. Classification (NCBI taxonomy): domain Eukaryota; kingdom Metazoa; phylum Arthropoda; class Insecta; order Hymenoptera; family Megachilidae; genus Megachile; species Megachile ligniseca. The sequence goes on from CAMAOC010000055.1 coordinate 196,773, forward strand.
TAGTAACAGTTATAGTGATAATAATAATAGTAATAAGGATAATAATAATAGTTATAAGGATAAAGACAAGAGGAATAGGGATAATAATAATAGTAATAAGAATAGTAATAACAGTAATAATGATAATAATAACAGTTATAGCGATAATAATAATAGTAATAAGGATAATAATGGTAGTTATAATGATAAAGACAAGAGGAATAGGGATAGTAATAATAGAATAAGGATAATAATAACAGTTATAGCGATAATAATAATAGTAACAAGGATAATAGTAACAATTATAGTGATAATAATAATAGTAATAAGGATAATAATAATAGTTATAAGGATAAAGACAAGAGGAATAGGGATAATAATAATAGTAATAAGAATAGTAATAACAGTAATAATGATAATAATAACAGTTATAGCGATAATAATAATAGTAATAAGGATAATAATGGTAGTTATAATGATAAAGACAAGAGGAATAGGGATAGTAATAATAGAATAAGGATAATAATAACAGTTATAGCGATAATAATAATAGTAATAAGGATAATAATAATAGTTATAAGGATAAAGGCAAGACTAATACGGATAGTAACAATAGAATAAGGATAATAATAACAGTTATAGCGATAATAATAATATTTATAAGGATATAGGCAAGAGTAATACGGATAGTAACAATAGAATAAGGATAATAATAACAGTTATAGCGATAATAATAATAGTAATGAGGATAATAATGGTAGTTATAAGGATAAAGGCAAGAGGAATAGGGATAGTAATAATAGAATAAGGATAATAATAACAGTTATAGCGATAATAATAATAGTAATAAGGATAATAGTAACAGTTATAGTGATAATAATAATAGTAATAAGGATAATAATAATAGTTATAAGGATAAAGACAAGAGGAATAGGGATAATAATAATAGTAATAAGAATAGTAATAACAGTAATAATGATAATAATAACAGTTATAGCGATAATAATAATAGTAATAAGGATAATAATGGTAGTTATAATGATAAAGACAAGAGGAATAGGGATAGTAATAATAGAATAAGGATAATAATAACAGTTATAGCGATAATAATAATAGTAATAAGGATAATAGTAACAGTTATAGTGATCATAATAATAGTAATAAGGATAATAATAATAGTTATAAGGATAAAGACAAGAGGAATAGGGATAATAATAATAGTAATAAGAATAGTAAAAACAGTAATAATGATAATAATAACAGTTATAGCGATAATAATAATAATAATAAGGATAATAATAACAGTTATAGCGATAATAATAATATTTATAAGGATATAGGCAAGAGTAATACGGATAGTAACAATAGAATAAGGATAATAATAACAGTTATAGCGATAATAATAATAGTAATGAGGATAATAATGGTAGTTATAAGGATAAAGGCAAGAGGAATAGGGATAGTAATAATAGAATAAGGATAATAATAACAGTTATAGCGATAATAATAATAGTAATAAGGATAATAATAATAGTTATAAGGATAAAGACAAGAGGAATAGGGATAGTAATAATAGAATAAAGGTTAATAATAACAGTTATAGCGATAATAATAATAGTAATAAGGATAATAATAACAGTGATAGTGATAATAATAATAGTAATAAGAATAGTAGTAACAGTAATAATGATAATAATAACAGTTATAGCGATAATAATAATAGTAATAAGGATAATAATGGGAGTTATAAGGATAAAGATAAGAGGAATAGGGATAATAATAATAGTAATAAGAATAGTAATAACAGTAATAATGATAATAATAACAGTTATAGTGATAATAATAATAGTAATAAGGATAATAACGGTAGTTATAATTATAAAGACAAGAGGAATAGGGATAGTAATAAGAGAATAAGGATAATAATAACAGTTATAGCGATAATAATAACAGTAAGAATGATAATAATAACAGTTATAGCGATAATAATAATAGTAATAAGGATAATAGTAACAATTATAGTGATAATAATAATAGTAATAAGGATAATAATAATAGTTATAAGGATAAAGACAAGAGGAATAGGGATAATAATAATAGTAATAAGAATAGTAATAACAGTAATAATGATAATAATAACAGTTATAGCGATAATAATAATAGTAATAAGGATAATAATGGTAGTTATAATGATAAAGACAAGAGGAATAGGGATAGTAATAATAGAATAAGGATAATAATAACAGTTATAGCGATAATAATAATAGTAATAAGGATAATAGTAACAGTTATAGTGATCATAATAATAGTAATAAGGATAATAATAATAGTTATAAGGATAAAGACAAGAGGAATAGGGATAATAATAATAGTAATAAGAATAGTAAAAACAGTAATAATGATAATAATAACAGTTATAGCGATAATAATAATAATAATAAGGATAATAATAACAGTTATAGCGATAATAATAATATTTATAAGGATATAGGCAAGAGTAATACGGATAGTAACAATAGAATAAGGATAATAATAACAGTTATAGCGATAATAATAATAGTAATGAGGATAATAATGGTAGTTATAAGGATAAAGGCAAGAGGAATAGGGATAGTAATAATAGAATAAGGATAATAATAACAGTTATAGCGATAATAATAATAGTAATAAGGATAATAATAATAGTTATAAGGATAAAGACAAGAGGAATAGGGATAGTAATAATAGAATAAGTATAATAATAACAGTTATAGCGATAATAATAATAGTAATAAGGATAATAGTAACAGTTATAGTGATAATAATAATAGTAATAAGGATAATAATAATAGTTATAAGGATAAAGACAAGAGGAATAGGGATAATAATAATAGTAATAAGAATAGTAAAAACAGTAATAATGATAATAATAACAGTTATAGCGATAATAATAATAATAATAAGGATAATAATAACAGTTATAGCGATAATAATAATATTTATAAGGATATAGGCAAGAGTAATACGGATAGTAACAATAGAATAAGGATAATAATAACAGTTATAGCGATAATAATAATAGTAATGAGGATAATAATGGTAGTTATAAGGATAAAGGCAAGAGGAATAGGGATAGTAATAATAGAATAAGGATAATAATAACAGTTATAGCGATAATAATAATAGTAATAAGGATAATAATAATAGTTATAAGGATAAAGACAAGAGGAATAGGGATAGTAATAATAGAATAAGGATAATAATAACAGTTATAGCGATAATAATAATAGTAATAAGGATAATAGTAACAGTTATAGTGATAATAATAATAGTAATAAGGATAATAATAATAGTTATAAGGATAAAGACAAGAGGAATAGGGATAATAATAATAGTAATACGAATAGTAAAAACAGTAATAATGATAATAATAACAGTTATAGCGATAATAATAATAATAATAAGGATAATAATAACAGTTATAAGGATAAAGACAAGAGGAATAGGGATAATAATATAAGTAATACGAATAATAATAACAGTTATAGCGATAATAATAATAGTAATAAGGATAATAATGGTAGTTATAAGGATAAAGGCAAGAGGAATAGGGATAGTAATAATAGAATAAGGATAATAATAACAGTTATAGCGATAATAATAATAGTAATAAGGATAATAATAACAGTGATAGTGATAATAATAATAGTAATACGAATAGTAATAACAGTAATAATGATAATAATAACAGTTATAGCGATAATAATAATAGTAATAAGTATAATAATAATAGTTATAAGGATAAAGACAAGAGGAATAAGGATAATAATAACAGTGATAGTGATAATAATAATAGTAATAATAATAGTAATAACAGTAATAATGATAATAATAACAGTTATAGCGATAATAATAATAGTAATAAGGATAATAATGGTAGTTATAATGATAAAGACAAGAGGAATAGGGATAGTAATAATAGAATAAGGATAATAATAACAGTTATAGCGATAATAATAATAGTAATAAGGATAATAATAATAGTTATAAGGATAAAGGCAAGACTAATACGGATAGTAACAATAGAATAAGGATAATAATAACAGTTATAGCGATAATAATAATATTTATAAGGATATAGGCAAGAGTAATACGGATAGTAACAATAGAATAAGGATAATAATAACAGTTATAGCGATAATAATAATAGTAATGAGGATAATAATGGTAGTTATAAGGATAAAGGCAAGAGGAATAGGGATAGTAATAATAGAATAAGGATAATAATAACAGTTATAGCGATAATAATAATAGTAATAAGGATAATAGTAACAGTTATAGTGATAATAATAATAGTAATAAGGATAATAATAATAGTTATAAGGATAAAGACAAGAGGAATAGGGATAATAATAATAGTAATAAGAATAGTAATAACAGTAATAATGATAATAATAACAGTTATAGCGATAATAATAATAGTAATAAGGATAATAATGGTAGTTATAATGATAAAGACAAGAGGAATAGGGATAGTAATAATAGAATAAGGATAATAATAACAGTTATAGCGATAATAATAATAGTAACAAGGATAATAGTAACAATTATAGTGATAATAATAATAGTAATAAGGATAATAATAATAGTTATAAGGATAAAGACAAGAGGAATAGGGATAATAATAATAGTAATAAGAATAGTAATAACAGTAATAATGATAATAATAACAGTTATAGCGATAATAATAATAGTAATAAGGATAATAATGGTAGTTATAATGATAAAGACAAGAGGAATAGGGATAGTAATAATAGAATAAGGATAATAATAACAGTTATAGCGATAATAATAATAGTAATAAGGATAATAATAATAGTTATAAGGATAAAGGCAAGACTAATACGGATAGTAACAATAGAATAAGGATAATAATAACAGTTATAGCGATAATAATAATATTTATAAGGATATAGGCAAGAGTAATACGGATAGTAACAATAGAATAAGGATAATAATAACAGTTATAGCGATAATAATAATAGTAATGAGGATAATAATGGTAGTTATAAGGATAAAGGCAAGAGGAATAGGGATAGTAATAATAGAATAAGGATAATAATAACAGTTATAGCGATAATAATAATAGTAATAAGGATAATAGTAACAGTTATAGTGATAATAATAATAGTAATAAGGATAATAATAATAGTTATAAGGATAAAGACAAGAGGAATAGGGATAATAATAATAGTAATAAGAATAGTAATAACAGTAATAATGATAATAATAACAGTTATAGCGATAATAATAATAGTAATAAGGATAATAATGGTAGTTATAATGATAAAGACAAGAGGAATAGGGATAGTAATAATAGAATAAGGATAATAATAACAGTTATAGCGATAATAATAATAGTAATAAGGATAATAGTAACAGTTATAGTGATCATAATAATAGTAATAAGGATAATAATAATAGTTATAAGGATAAAGACAAGAGGAATAGGGATAATAATAATAGTAATAAGAATAGTAAAAACAGTAATAATGATAATAATAACAGTTATAGCGATAATAATAATAATAATAAGGATAATAATAACAGTTATAGCGATAATAATAATATTTATAAGGATATAGGCAAGAGTAATACGGATAGTAACAATAGAATAAGGATAATAATAACAGTTATAGCGATAATAATAATAGTAATGAGGATAATAATGGTAGTTATAAGGATAAAGGCAAGAGGAATAGGGATAGTAATAATAGAATAAGGATAATAATAACAGTTATAGCGATAATAATAATAGTAATAAGGATAATAATAATAGTTATAAGGATAAAGACAAGAGGAATAGGGATAGTAATAATAGAATAAGTATAATAATAACAGTTATAGCGATAATAATAATAGTAATAAGGATAATAGTAACAGTTATAGTGATAATAATAATAGTAATAAGGATAATAATAATAGTTATAAGGATAAAGACAAGAGGAATAGGGATAATAATATAAGTAATACGAATAATAATAACAGTTATAGCGATAATAATAATAGTAATAAGGATAATAATGGTAGTTAGAAGGATAAAGGCAAGAGGAATAGGGATAGTAATAATAGAATAAGGATAATAATAACAGTTATAGCGATAATAATAATAGTAATAAGGATAATAATAACAGTGATAGTGATAATAATAATAGTAATAAGAATAGTAATAACAGTAATAATGATAATAATAACAGTTATAGCGATAATAATAATAGTAATAAGGATAATAATAATAGTTATAATAATAAAGACAAGAGGAATAAGGATAATAATAACAGTGATAGTGATAATAATAATAGTAATAAGAATAGTAGTAACAGTAATAATGATAATAATAACAGTTATAGCGATAATAATAATAGTAATAAGGATAATAATGGGAGTTATAAGGATAAAGATAAGAGGAATAGGGATAATAATAATAGTAATAAGAATAGTAATAACAGTAATAATGATAATAATAACAGTTATAGTGATAATAATAATAGTAATAAGGATAATAACGGTAGTTATAATTATAAAGACAAGAGGAATAGGGATAGTAATAAGAGAATAAGGATAATAATAACAGTTATAGCGATAATAATAACAGTAAGAATGATAATAATAACAGTTATAGCGATAATAATAATAGTAATAAGGATAATAGTAACAATTATAGTGATAATAATAATAGTAATAAGGATAATAATAATAGTTATAAGGATAAAGACAAGAGGAATAGGGATAATAATAATAGTAATAAGAATAGTAATAACAGTAATAATGATAATAATAACAGTTATAGCGATAATAATAATAGTAATAAGGATAATAATGGTAGTTATAATGATAAAGACAAGAGGAATAGGGATAGTAATAATAGAATAAGGATAATAATAACAGTTATAGCGATAATAATAATAGTAATAAGGATAATAGTAACAGTTATAGTGATCATAATAATAGTAATAAGGATAATAATAATAGTTATAAGGATAAAGACAAGAGGAATAGGGATAATAATAATAGTAATAAGAATAGTAAAAACAGTAATAATGATAATAATAACAGTTATAGCGATAATAATAATAATAATAAGGATAATAATAACAGTTATAGCGATAATAATAATATTTATAAGGATATAGGCAAGAGTAATACGGATAGTAACAATAGAATAAGGATAATAATAACAGTTATAGCGATAATAATAATAGTAATGAGGATAATAATGGTAGTTATAAGGATAAAGGCAAGAGGAATAGGGATAGTAATAATAGAATAAGGATAATAATAACAGTTATAGCGATAATAATAATAGTAATAAGGATAATAATAATAGTTATAAGGATAAAGACAAGAGGAATAGGGATAGTAATAATAGAATAAGTATAATAATAACAGTTATAGCGATAATAATAATAGTAATAAGGATAATAGTAACAGTTATAGTGATAATAATAATAGTAATAAGGATAATAATAATAGTTATAAGGATAAAGACAAGAGGAATAGGGATAATAATAATAGTAATAAGAATAGTAAAAACAGTAATAATGATAATAATAACAGTTATAGCGATAATAATAATAATAATAAGGATAATAATAACAGTTATAGCGATAATAATAATATTTATAAGGATATAGGCAAGAGTAATACGGATAGTAACAATAGAATAAGGATAATAATAACAGTTATAGCGATAATAATAATAGTAATGAGGATAATAATGGTAGTTATAAGGATAAAGGCAAGAGGAATAGGGATAGTAATAATAGAATAAGGATAATAATAACAGTTATAGCGATAATAATAATAGTAATAAGGATAATAATAATAGTTATAAGGATAAAGACAAGAGGAATAGGGATAGTAATAATAGAATAAGGATAATAATAACAGTTATAGCGATAATAATAATAGTAATAAGGATAATAGTAACAGTTATAGTGATAATAATAATAGTAATAAGGATAATAATAATAGTTATAAGGATAAAGACAAGAGGAATAGGGATAATAATAATAGTAATACGAATAGTAAAAACAGTAATAATGATAATAATAACAGTTATAGCGATAATAATAATAATAATAAGGATAATAATAACAGTTATAAGGATAAAGACAAGAGGAATAGGGATAATAATATAAGTAATACGAATAATAATAACAGTTATAGCGATAATAATAATAGTAATAAGGATAATAATGGTAGTTATAAGGATAAAGGCAAGAGGAATAGGGATAGTAATAATAGAATAAGGATAATAATAACAGTTATAGCGATAATAATAATAGTAATAAGGATAATAATAACAGTGATAGTGATAATAATAATAGTAATACGAATAGTAATAACAGTAATAATGATAATAATAACAGTTATAGCGATAATAATAATAGTAATAAGTATAATAATAATAGTTATAAGGATAAAGACAAGAGGAATAAGGATAATAATAACAGTGATAGTGATAATAATAATAGTAATAATAATAGTAATAACAGTAATAATGATAATAATAACAGTTATAGCGATAATAATAATAGTAATAAGGATAATAATGGTAGTTATAATGATAAAGACAAGAGGAATAGGGATAGTAATAATAGAATAAGGATAATAATAACAGTTATAGCGATAATAATAATAGTAATAAGGATAATAATAATAGTTATAAGGATAAAGGCAAGACTAATACGGATAGTAACAATAGAATAAGGATAATAATAACAGTTATAGCGATAATAATAATATTTATAAGGATATAGGCAAGAGTAATACGGATAGTAACAATAGAATAAGGATAATAATAACAGTTATAGCGATAATAATAATAGTAATGAGGATAATAATGGTAGTTATAAGGATAAAGGCAAGAGGAATAGGGATAGTAATAATAGAATAAGGATAATAATAACAGTTATAGCGATAATAATAATAGTAATAAGGATAATAGTAACAGTTATAGTGATAATAATAATAGTAATAAGGATAATAATAATAGTTATAAGGATAAAGACAAGAGGAATAGGGATAATAATAATAGTAATAAGAATAGTAATAACAGTAATAATGATAATAATAACAGTTATAGCGATAATAATAATAGTAATAAGGATAATAATGGTAGTTATAATGATAAAGACAAGAGGAATAGGGATAGTAATAATAGAATAAGGATAATAATAACAGTTATAGCGATAATAATAATAGTAACAAGGATAATAGTAACAATTATAGTGATAATAATAATAGTAATAAGGATAATAATAATAGTTATAAGGATAAAGACAAGAGGAATAGGGATAATAATAATAGTAATAAGAATAGTAATAACAGTAATAATGATAACAATAACAGTTATAGCGATAATAATAATAGTAATAAGGATAATAATGGTAGTTATAATGATAAAGACAAGAGGAATAGGGATAGTAATAATAGAATAAGGATAATAATAACAGTTATAGCGATAATAATAATAGTAATAAGGATAATAGTAACAGTTATAGTGATCATAATAATAGTAATAAGGATAATAATAATAGTTATAAGGATAAAGACAAGAGGAATAGGGATAATAATAATAGTAATAAGAATAGTAAAAACAGTAATAATGATAATAATAACAGTTATAGCGATAATAATAATAATAATAAGGATAATAATAACAGTTATAGCGATAATAATAATATTTATAAGGATATAGGCAAGAGTAATACGGATAGTAACAATAGAATAAGGATAATAATAACAGTTATAGCGATAATAATAATAGTAATGAGGATAATAATGGTAGTTATAAGGATAAAGGCAAGAGGAATAGGGATAGTAATAATAGAATAAGGATAATAATAACAGTTATAGCGATAATAATAATAGTAATAAGGATAATAATAATAGTTATAAGGATAAAGACAAGAGGAATAGGGATAGTAATAATAGAATAAGTATAATAATAACAGTTATAGCGATAATAATAATAGTAATAAGGATAATAGTAACAGTTATAGTGATAATAATAATAGTAATAAGGATAATAATAATAGTTATAAGGATAAAGACAAGAGGAATAGGGATAATAATAATAGTAATAAGAATAGTAATAACAGTAATAATGATAATAATAACAGTTATAGCGATAATAATAATAATAATAAGGATAATAATAACAGTTATAGCGATAATAATAATATTTATAAGGATATAGGCAAGAGTAATACGGATAGTAACAATAGAATAAGGATAATAATAACAGTTATAGCGATAATAATAATAGTAATGAGGATAATAATGGTAGTTATAAGGATAAAGGCAAGAGGAATAGGGATAGTAATAATAGAATAAGGATAATAATAACAGTTATAGCGATAATAATAATAGTAATAAGGATAATAATAATAGTTATAAGGATAAAGACAAGAGGAATAGGGATAGTAATAATAGAATAAGGATAATAATAACAGTTATAGCGATAATAATAATAGTAATAAGGATAATAGTAACAGTTATAGTGATAATAATAATAGTAATAAGGATAATAATAATAGTTATAAGGATAAAGACAAGAGGAATAGGGATAATAATAATAGTAATAAGAATAGTAATAACAGTAATAATGATAATAATAACAGTTATAGCGATAATAATAATAATAATAAGGATAATAATAACAGTTATAAGGATAAAGACAAGAGGAATAGGGATAATAATATAAGTAATACGAATAATAATAACAGTTATAGCGATAATAATAATAGTAATAAGGATAATAATGGTAGTTAGAAGGATAAAGGCAAGAGGAATAGGGATAGTAATAATAGAATAACGATAATAATAACAGTTATAGCGATAATAATAATAGTAATAAGGATAATAATAACAGTGATAGTGATAATAATAATAGTAATAAGAATAGTAATAACAGTAATAATGATAATAATAACAGTTATAGCGATAATAATAATAGTAATAAGGATAATAATAATAGTTATAATAATAAAGACAAGAGGAATAAGGATAATAATAACAGTGATAGTGATAATAATAATAGTAATAATAATAGTAATAACAGTAATAATGATAATAATAACAGTTATAGCGATAATAATAATAGTAATAAGGATAATAATGGTAGTTATAATGATAAAGACAAGAGGAATAGGGATAGTAATAATAGAATAAGGATAATAATAACAGTTATAGCGATAATAATAATAGTAATAAGGATAATAATAATAGTTATAAGGATAAAGGCAAGACTAATACGGATAGTAACAATAGAATAAGGATAATAATAACAGTTATAGCGATAATAATAATAGTAATAAGGATAATAATAACAGTGATAGTGATAATAATAATAGTAATAAGAATAGTAGTAACAGTAATAATGATAATAATAACAGTTATAGCGATAATAATAATAGTAATAAGGATAATAATGGGAGTTATAAGGATAAAGATAAGAGGAATAGGGATAATAATAATAGTAATAAGAATAGTAATAACAGTAATAATGATAATAATAACAGTTATAGTGATAATAATAATAGTAATAAGGATAATAACGGTAGTTATAATTATAAAGACAAGAGGAATAGGGATAGTAATAAGAGAATAAGGATAATAATAACAGTTATAGCGATAATAATAACAGTAAGAATGATAATAATAACAGTTATAGCGATAATAATAATAGTAATAAGGATAATAGTAACAATTATAGTGATAATAATAATAGTAATAAGGATAATAATAATAGTTATAAGGATAAAGACAAGAGGAATAGGGATAATAATAATAGTAATAAGAATAGTAATAACAGTAATAATGATAATAATAACAGTTATAGCGATAATAATAATAGTAATAAGGATAATAATGGTAGTTATAATGATAAAGACAAGAGGAATAGGGATAGTAATAATAGAATAAGGATAATAATAACAGTTATAGCGATAATAATAATAGTAATAAGGATAATAGTAACAGTTATAGTGATAATAATAATAGTAATAAGGATAATAATAATAGTTATAAGGATAAAGACAAGAGGAATAGGGATAATAATAATAGTAATAAGAATAGTAAAAACAGTAATAATGATAATAATAACAGTTATAGCGATAATAATAATAATAATAAGGATAATAATAACAGTTATAGCGATAATAATAATAATAATAAGGATAATAATAACAGTTATAGCGATAATAATAATATTTATAAGGATATAGGCAAGAGTAATACGGATAGTAACAATAGAATAAGGATAATAATAACAGTTATAGCGATAATAATAATAGTAATGAGGATAATAATGGTAGTTATAAGGATAAAGGCAAGAGGAATAGGGATAGTAATAATAGAATAAGGATAATAATAACAGTTATAGCGATAATAATAATAGTAATAAGGATAATAATAATAGTTATAAGGATAAAGACAGGAGGAATAGGGATAGTAATAATAGAATAAGTATAATAATAACAGTTATAGCGATAATAATAATAGTAATAAGGATAATAGTAACAGTTATAGTGATAATAATAATAGTAATAAGGATAATAATAATAGTTATAAGGATAAAGACAAGAGGAATAGGGATAATAATAATAGTAATAAGAATAGTAAAAACAGTAATAATGATAATAATAACAGTTATAGCGATAATAATAATAATAATAAGGATAATAATAACAGTTATAGCGATAATAATAATATTTATAAGGATATAGGCAAGAGTAATACGGATAGTAACAATAGAATAAGGATAATAATAACAGTTATAGCGATAATAATAATAGTAATGAGGATAATAATGGTAGTTATAAGGATAAAGGCAAGAGGAATAGGGATAGTAATAATAGAATAAGGATAATAATAACAGTTATAGCGATAATAATAATAGTAATAAGGATAATAATAATAGTTATAAGGATAAAGACAAGAGGAATAGGGATAGTAATAATAGAATAAGGATAATAATAACAGTTATAGCGATAATAATAATAGTAATAAGGATAATAGTAACAGTTATAGTGATAATAATAATAGTAATAAGGATAATAATAATAGTTATAAGGATAAAGACAAGAGGAATAGGGATAATAATAATAGTAATAAGAATAGTAAAAACAGTAATAATGATAATAATAACAGTTATAGCGATAATAATAATAATAATAAGGATAATAATAACAGTTATAAGGATAAAGACAAGAGGAATAGGGATAATAATATAAGTAATACGAATAATAATAACAGTTATAGCGATAATAATAATAGTAATAAGGATAATAATGGTAGTTATAAGGATAAAGGCAAGAGGAATAGGGATAGTAATAATAGAATAAGGATAATAATAACAGTTATAGCGATAATAATAATAGTAATAAGGATAATAATAACAGTGATAGTGATAATAATAATAGTAATACGAATAGTAATAACAGTAATAATGATAATAATAACAGTTATAGCGATAATAATAATAGTTATAAGGATAAAGACAAGAGGAATAAGGATAATAATAACAGTGATAGTGATAATAATAATAGTAATAATAATAGTAATAACAGTAATAATGATAATAATAACAGTTATAGCGATAATAATAATAATAATAAGGATAATAATAACAGTTATAAGGATAAAGACAAGAGGAATAGGGATAATAATATAAGTAATACGAATAATAATAACAGTTATAGCGATAATAATAATAGTAATAAGGATAATAATGGTAGTTATAAGGATAAAGGCAAGAGGAATAGGGATAGTAATAATAGAATAAGGATAATAATAACAGTTATAGCGATAATAATAATAGTAATAAGGATAATAATAACAGTGATAGTGATAATAATAATAGTAATACGAATAGTAATAACAGTAATAATGATAATAATAACAGTTATAGCGATAATAATAATAGTAATAAGTATAATAATAATAGTTATAAGGATAAAGACAAGAGGAATAAGGATAATAATAACAGTGATAGTGATAATAATAATAGTAATAATAATAGTAATAACAGTAATAATGATAATAATAACAGTTATAGCGATAATAATAATAGTAATAAGGATAATAATGGTAGTTATAATGATAAAGACAAGAGGAATAGGGATAGTAATAATAGAATAAGGATAATAATAACAGTTATAGCGATAATAATAATAGTAATAAGGATAATAATAATAGTTATAAGGATAAAGGCAAGACTAATACGGATAGTAACAATAGAATAAGGATAATAATAACAGTTATAGCGATAATAATAATATTTATAAGGATATAGGCAAGAGTAATACGGATAGTAACAATAGAATAAGGATAATAATAACAGTTATAGCGATAATAATAATAGTAATGAGGATAATAATGGTAGTTATAAGGATAAAGGCAAGAGGAATAGGGATAGTAATAATAGAATAAGGATAATAATAACAGTTATAGCGATAATAATAATAGTAATAAGGATAATAGTAACAGTTATAGTGATAATAATAATAGTAATAAGGATAATAATAATAGTTATAAGGATAAAGACAAGGGGAATAGGGATAATAATAATAGTAATAAGAATAGTAATAACAGTAATAATGATAATAATAACAGTTATAGCGATAATAATAATAATAATAAGGATAATAATAACAGTTATAAGGATAAAGACAAGAGGAATAGGGATAATAATATAAGTAATACGAATAATAATAACAGTTATAGCGATAATAACAATAGTAATAAGGATAATAATGGTAGTTAGAAGGATAAAGGCAAGAGGAATAGGGATAGTAATAATAGAATAAAGGTTAATAATAACAGTTATAGCGATAATAATAATAGTAATAAGGATAATAATAACAGTGATAGTGATAATAATAATAGTAATAAGAATAGTAGTAACAGTAATAATGATAATAATAACAGTTATAGCGATAATAATAATAGTAATAAGTATAATAATAATAGTTATAAGGATAAAGACAAGAGGAATAAGGATAATAATAACAGTGATAGTGATAATAATAATAGTAATAATAATAGTAATAACAGTAATAATGATAATAATAACAGTTATAGCGATAATAATAATAGTAATAAGGATAATAATGGTAGTTATAATGATAAAGACAAGAGGAATAGGGATAGTAATAATAGAATAAGGATAATAATAACAGTTATAGCGATAATAATAATAGTAATAAGGATAATAATAATAGTTATAAGGATAAAGGCAAGACTAATACGGATAGTAACAATAGAATAAGGATAATAATAACAGTTATAGCGATAATAATAATATTTATAAGGATATAGGCAAGAGTAATACGGATAGTAACAATAGAATAAGGATAATAATAACAGTTATAGCGATAATAATAATAGTAATGAGGATAATAATGGTAGTTATAAGGATAAAGGCAAGAGGAATAGGGATAGTAATAATAGAATAAGGATAATAATAACAGTTATAGCGATAATAATAATAGTAATAAGGATAATAGTAACAGTTATAGTGATAATAATAATAGTAATAAGGATAATAATAATAGTTATAAGGATAAAGACAAGAGGAATAGGGATAATAATAATAGTAATAAGAGTAGTAATAACAGTAATAATGATAATAATAACAGTTATAGCGATAATAATAATAATAATAAGGATAATAATAACAGTTATAAGGATAAAGACAAGAGGAATAGGGATAATAATATAAGTAATACGAATAATAATAACAGTTATAGCGATAATAACAATAGTAATAAGGATAATAATGGTAGTTAGAAGGATAAAGGCAAGAGGAATAGGGATAGTAATAATAGAATAAAGGTTAATAATAACAGTTATAGCGATAATAATAATAGTAATAAGGATAATAATAACCGTGATAGTGATAATAATAATAGTAATAAGAATAGTAGTAACAGTAATAATGATAATAATAACAGTTATAGCGATAATAATAATAGTAATAAGGATAATAATGGGAGTTATAAGGATAAAGATAAGAGGAATAGGGATAATAATAATAGTAATAAGAATAGTAATAACAGTAATAATGATAATAATAACAGTTATAGTGATAATAATAATAGTAATAAGGATAATAACGGTAGTTATAATTATAAAGACAAGAGGAATAGGGATAGTAATAAGAGAATAAGGATAATAATAACAGTTATAGCGATAATAATAACAGTAAGAATGATAATAATAACAGTTATAGCGATAATAATAATAGTAATAAGGATAATAGTAACAATTATAGTGATAATAATAATAGTAATAAGGATAATAATAATAGTAATAAGGATAATAGTAACAGTTATAGTGATAATAATAATAGTAATAAGGATAATAATAATAGTTATAAGGATAAAGACAAGAGGAATAGGGATAATAATAATAGTAATAAGAATAGTAAAAACAGTAATAATGATAATAATAACAGTTATAGCGATAATAATAATAATAATAAGGATAATAATAACAGTTATAGCGATAATAATAATATTTATAAGGATATAGGCAAGAGTAATACGGATAGTAACAATAGAATAAGGATAATAATAACAGTTATAGCGATAATAATAATAGTAATGAGGATAATAATGGTAGTTATAAGGATAAAGGCAAGAGGAATAGGGATAGTAATAATAGAATAAGGATAATAATAACAGTTATAGCGATAATAATAATAGTAATAAGGATAATAATAATAGTTATAAGGATAAAGACAAGAGGAATAGGGATAGTAATAATAGAATAAGGATAATAATAACAGTTATAGCGATAATAATAATAGTAATAAGGATAATAGTAACAGTTATAGTGATAATAATAATAGTAATAAGGATAATAATAATAGTTATAAGGATAAAGACAAGAGGAATAGGGATAATAATAATAGTAATAAGAATAGTAAAAACAGTAATAATGATAATAATAACAGTTATAGCGATAATAATAATAATAATAAGGATAATAATAACAGTTATAAGGATAAAGACAAGAGGAATAGGGATAATAATATAAGTAATACGAATAATAATAACAGTTATAGCGATAATAATAATAGTAATAAGGATAATAATGGTAGTTATAAGGATAAAGGCAAGAGGAATAGGGATAGTAATAATAGAATAAGGATAATAATAACAGTTATAGCGATAATAATAACAGTAAGAATGATAATAATAATAGTAATAAGGATAATAGTAACAGTTATAGTGATAATAATAATAGTAATAAGGATAATAATAACAGTTATAGCGATAATAATAATAGTAATAAGGATAATAATGGTAGTTATAAGGATAGAGGCAAGAGGAATAGGGATAGTAATAATAGAATAAGGATAATAATAACAGTTATAGCGATAATAATAATAGTAATAAGGATAATAATAACAGTGATAGTGATAATAATAATAGCAATAAGAATTGTAATAACAGTAATAATGATAATAATAACAGTTATAGCGATAATAATAATAGTAATTAGGATAATAATAATAGTTATAAGGATAAAGACAAGAGGAATAAGGATAATAATAACAGTGATAGTGATAATAATAATAGTAATAACAGTAATAATGATAATAATAACAGTTATAGCGATAATAATAATAGTAATAAGGATAATAATGGTAGTTATAATGATAAAGACAAGAGGAATAGGGATAGTAATAATAGAATAAGGATAATAATAACAGTTATAGCGATAATAATAATAGTAATAAGGATAATAATAACAGTGATAGTGATAATAATAATAGTAATAAGAATAGTAATAACAGTAATAATGATAATAATAACAGTTATAGCGATAATAATAATAGTAATAAGGATAATAATGGTAGTTATAAGGATAAAGATAAGAGGAATAGGGATAATAATAATAGTAATAAGAATAGTAATAACAGTAATAATGATAATAATAACAGTTATAGCGATAATAATAATAATAATAAGGATAATAATAACAGTTATAAGGATAAAGACAAGAGGAATAGGGATAATAATATAAGTAATACGAATAATAATAACAGTTATAGCGATAATAATAATAGTAATAAGGATAATAATGGTAGTTGTAAGGATAAAGGCAAGAGGAATAGGGATAGTAATAAGAGAATAAGGATAATAATAACAGTTATAGCGATAATAATAATAGTAATATGGATAATAGTAACAGTTATAGTGATAATAACAATAGTAATAAGGATAATAATAATAGTTATAACGATAAAGACAAGAGGAATAGGGATAATAATAATAGTAATAAGAATAGTAATAACAGTAATAATGATAATAATAACAGTTATAGCGATAATAATAATAATAATAAGGATAATAATAACAGTTATAAGGATAAAGACAAGAGGAATAGGGATAATAATATAAGTAATACGAATAATAATAACAGTTATAGCGATAATAATAATAGTAATAAGGATAATAATGGTAGTTATAAGGATAAAGGCAAGAGGAATAGGGATAGTAATAATAGAATAAGGATAATAATAACAGTTATAGCGATAGTAATAACAGTAATAATGATAATAATAACAGTTATAGCGATAATAATAATAGTAATAAGGATAATAATGGTAGTTATAAGGATAAAGGCAAGAGGAATAGGGATAGTAATAATAGAATAAGGATAATAATAACAGTTATAGCGATAATAATAATAGTAATAAGGATAATAATGGGAGTTATGAGGATAAAGATAAGAGGAATAGGGATAATAATAATAGTAATAAGAATAGTAATAACAGTAATAATGATAATAATAACAGTTATAGTGATAATAATAATAGTAATAAGGATAATAACGGTAGTTATAATTATAAGGACAAGAGGAATAGGGATAGTAATAAGAGAATAAGGATAATAATAACAGTTATAGCGATAATAATAACAGTAAGAATGATAATAATAACAGTTATAGCGATAATAATAATAGTAATAAGGATAATAGTAACAATTATAGTGATAATAATAATAGTAATAAGGATAATAATAATAGTTATAAGGATAAAGGCAAGAGGAATAGGGATAATAATAATAGTAATAAGAATAGTAATAACAGTAATAATGATAATAATAACAGTTATAGCGATAATAATAATAGTAATAAGGATAATAATGGTAGTTATAATGATAAAGACAAGAGGAATAGGGATAGTAATAATAGAATAAGGATAATAATAACAGTTATAGCGATAATAATAATAGTAATAAGGATAATAATAATAGTTATAAGGATAAAGGCAAGACTAATACGGATAGTAACAATAGAATAAGGATAATAATATCAGTTATAGCGATAATAATAATATTTATAAGGATATAGGCAAGAGTAATACGGATAGTAACAATAGAATAAGGATAATAATAACAGTTATAGCGATAATAATAATAGTAATGAGGATAATAATGGTAGTTATAAGGATAAAGGCAAGAGGAATAGGGATAGTAATAATAGAATAAGGATAATAATAACAGTTATAGCGATAATAATAATAGTAATAAGGATAATAGTAACAGTTATAGTGATAATAATAATAGTAATAAGGATAATAATAATAGTTATAAGGATAAAGACAAGAGGAATAGGGATAATAATAATAGTAATAAGAATAGTAATAACAGTAACAATCATAATAATAACAGTTATAGTGATAATAATAATAGTAATAAGGATAATAACGGTAGTTATAATTATAAGGACAATAGGAATAGGGATAGTAATAAGAGAATAAGGATAATAATAACAGTTATAGAAATAATAATAACAGTAAGAATGATAATAATAACAGTTATAGCGATAATAATAATAGTAATAAGGATAATAATAATAGTTATAAGGATAAAGACAAGAGGAATAAGGATAATAATAACAGAGATAGTGATAATAATAATAGTAATAAGAATAGTAATAACAGTAATAATGATAATAATAACAGTTATAGCGATAATAATAATAGTAATAAGGATAATAATGGTAGTTATAATGATAAAGACAAGAGGAATAGGGATAGTAATAATAGAATAAGGATAATAATAACAGTTATAGCGATATTAATAATAGTAATAAGGATAATAATAATAGTTATAAGGATAAAGGCAAGACTAATACGGATAGTAACAATACAATAAGGATAAAAATAACAGTTATAGCGATAATAATAATAGTTATAAGGATAAAGGCAAGAGTAATACGGATAGTAACAATATAATTAGGATAATAATAACAGTTATAGCGATAATAATAATAGTAATGAGGATAATAATGGTAGTTATAAGGATAAAGGCAAGAGGAACAGGGATAGTAATAATAGAATAAGGATAATAATAACAGTTATAGCGATAATAATAATAGTAATAAGGATAATAATAACAGTGATAGTGATAATAATAATAGTAATAAGAATAGTAATAACAGTAATAATGATAATAATAACAGTTATAGCGATAATAATAATAGTAATAAGGATAATAATGGGAGTTATAAGGATAAAGATAAGAGGAATAGGGATAATAATAATAGTAATAAGAATAGTAATAACAGTAATAATGATAATAATAACAGTTATAGTGATAATAATAATAGTAATAAGGATAATAATGGTAGTTATAATGATAAAGACAAGAGGAATAGGGATAGTAATAATAGAATAAGGATAATAATAACAGTTATAGCGATAATAATAATAGTAATAGGGATAATAATAATAGTTATAAGGATAAAGGCAAGACTAATACGGATAGTAACAATAGAATAAGGATAATAATAACAGTTATAGCGATAATAATAATATTTATAAGGATATAGGCAAGAGTAATACGGATAGTAACAATAGAATAAGGATAATAATAACAGTTATAGCGATAATAATAATAGTAATGAGGATAATAATGGTAGTTATAAGGATAAAGGCAAGAGGAATAGGGATAGTAATAATAGAATAAGGATAATAATAACAGTTATAGCGATAATAATAATAGTAATAAGGATAATAGTAACAGTTATAGTGATAATAATAATAGTAATAAGGATAATAATAATAGTTATAAGGATAAAGACAAGAGGAATAGGGATAATAATAATAGTAATAAGAATAGTAATAACAGTAACAATGATAATAATAACAGTTATAGTGATAATAATAATAGTAATAAGGATAATAGTAACAGTTATAGTGATAATAATAATAGTTATAAGGATAAAGACAAGAGGAATAGGGATAATAATAATAGTAATAACAATAGTAATAACAGTAATAATGATAATAATAACAGTTATAATGATAATAATAATAGTAATAAGGATAATAATGGTAGTTATAAGGATAAAGGCAAGAGGAATAGGGATAGTAATAATAGAATAAGGATAATAATAACAGTTATAGCGATAATAATAATAGTAATAAGGATAATAATACCAGTGATAGTGATAATAATAATAGTAATAAGAATAGTAATAACAGTAATAATGATAATAATAACAGTTATAGCGATAATAATAATAATAATAAGGATAATAATAACAGTTATAAGGATAAAGACAAGAGGAATAGGGATAATAATATAAGTAATACGAATAATAATAACAGTTATAGCGATAATAATAATAGTAATAAGGATAATAATGGTAGTTATAAGGATAAAGGCAAGAGGAATAGGGATAGTAATAATAGAATAAGGATAATAATAACAGTTATAGCGATAATAATAATAGTAATAAGGATAATAATAACAGTGATAGTGATAATAATAATAGTAATAAGAATAGTAATAACAGTTATAATGATAATAATAACAGTTATAGCGATAATAATAATAGTAATAAGGATAATAATAATAGTTATAAGGATAAAGACAAGAGGGATAAGGATAATAATAACAGTGATAGTGATAATAATAATAGTAATAATAATAGTAATAACAGTAATAATGATAATAATAACAGTTATAGCGATAATAATAATAGTAATAAGGATAATAATGGTAGTTATAATGATAAAGACAAGAGGAATAGGGATAGTAATAATAGAATAAGGATAATAATAACAGTTATAGCGATAATAATAATAGTAATAAGGATAATAATAATAGTTATAAGGATAAAGGCAAGACTAATACGGATAGTAACAATAGAATAAGGATAATAATAACAGTTATAGCGATAATAATAATATTTATAAGGATATAGGCAAGAGTAATACGGATAGTAACAATAGAATAAGGATAATAATAACAGTTATAGCGATAATAATAATAGTAATGAGGATAATAATGGTAGTTATAAGGATAAAGGCAAGAGGAATAGGGATAGTAATAATAGAATAAGGATAATAATAACAGTTATAGCGATAATAATAATAGTAATAAGGATAATAATAATAGTTATAAGGATAAAGACAAGAGGAATAGGGATAGTAATAATAGAATAAGGATAATAATAACAGTTATAGCGATAATAATAACAGTAAGAATGATAATAATAATAGTAATAAGGATAATAGTAACAGTTATAGTGATAATAATAATAGTAATAAGGATAATAATAACAGTTATAAGGATAAAGACAAGAGGAATAGGGATAATAATATAAGTAATACGAATAATAATAACAGTTATAGCGATAATAATAATAGTAATAAGGATAATAATGGTAGTTATAAGGATAGAGGCAAGAGGAATAGGGATAGTAATAATAGAATAAGGATAATAATAACAGTTATAGCGATAATAATAATAGTAATAAGGATAATAATAACAGTGATAGTGATAATAATAATAGCAATAAGAATAGTAATAACAGTAATAATGATAATAATAACAGTTATAGCGATAATAATAATAGTAATAAGGATAATAATAATAGTTATAAGGATAAAGACAAGAGGAATAAGGATAATAATAACAGTGATAGTGATAATAATAATAGTAATTAGAATAGTAATAACAGTAATAATGATAATAATAACAGTTATAGCGATAATAATAATAGTAATAAGGATAATAATGGTAGTTATAATGATAAAGACAAGAGGAATAGGGATAGTAATAATAGAATAAGGATAATAATAACAGTTATAGCGATAATAATAATAGTAATAAGGATAATAATAATAGTTATAAGGATAAAGGCAAGACTAATACGGATA